>JAOBRC010210467.1:288-15062 GCA_027575255.1 Scolionema suvaense | reverse complement strand
AATTTTCAAAAGGGGGGGATGGCAAAAAGGGGGGGGATGATTTATTAAGGGGGGATGGGACCCCTCTGCACACTATGTTCTTATCTCTGTGCACTCAGAACCTTATAGTAGAACAGAAGTAGTAGTTTCATATACAAAAAAATCTTATCAATGGAATTGATGATCATCCAGAGACAAAAAATTAGGATGAGAGACAATGATATGCTAAGGCTAAAATACATTTTTCTAATTGCAGCGCTTTTCAGCATACATTCCTATATATTCCCTGTACATAATGTTGAATCCAAACACCAAGGCATATTCTAGAAGGGCAGGGCATGCGTTTGATTTCCAGAAAAAGGGCAGCTTTTTTCATGTTTTTCAAAAATGTTATTGTTTCAAACCTTGAAGGGCAGCCCAGCCATTGAAATTCAGATAAGTTAACCTCGGCACATAATTTGGATACAGTGAAGAAAGCGAACAGTATTATGTTATTATGAATTTTGCTGTCAGCTAGCAATTATGTCCGCTTTTCAGGAATTAAAATGATCTTCTTCAGAGCTGTCAGCTACTATGTTCATGAGATTAGCCCCCTGGTCATCCCATAATGCGTTGTATGATGACGATAAAGCAATTTCCAGTCCACATTCACCAGTTTGAAAACCATTTCACATGAAACTATTGCATGAGTACACAAAGACACTTCAAAATGAAGTGCATATATTCCAGAAAAATTGCCATGTTCTTCGCAGACTACTATCTAGATGCTGTCATATCCACCTAAAATCTGCAAATCTATGTTTTCAAAATTCAATACTTTCAGAAAAGCCGGCCGTAAGAAAAAAAAACCTGAATTGGTATAATATTTTCTCAAATCTCGCCCCACCCCCCCCCCCCCCTTACAAACTGTATACCAAGCAATACCCCAAAAACACATTCACAAAGTGCATCCGGAAATGATACTAGCTGACCATATGCAAGGCCAAGGAAAATTGATTATCAGAATAGCGTAAACCGTGCGCATCATGAATTTCAGGCCACATTTCTCTATGTTTGACAGGATTTACCGCATTTTCATACTTTATTTCCTCCGATTGAATTTTTTCCATACTAACACTGTTACTCAGGTACTTCACGTTCTAATTGAGAAATGTTGGCTATCAACAAAGAATCATCCTGTGGGATCTTTGAGAAAGGATTCTTTTTTTATGATTTCCAATATCATAACTAGGTGCCTTTTGTAAAGCTGCCAAATGTTACTGATCCGTCCGCTAACGGGCTGAAACTGTCGCTCACTGTCGAGCTACCACTACGGAATGACTCATTTTCCAGACACATTGAATGCCCACCAGATAAGATCACCTTTCTTGCCGCACAAACTCTAGTGTGTTTCATCAAGACTGAGACAGATTAATTGTTTTTACAATACCGAAACAAGTCATTAGCAATTTCACAGTAATTATGATGACAGATCAAACTCTTTTCTTGATAGCGATCACCCGGTCTAGAAAAAATATTTTGTTGAATAAAATATTTTATGAACTCTGTATTTGGCACGTTTCTGTCATTCATGTGTCTTTTTGGAATTGAAAATCAAGTGAAAAGATTCACTATCCGGTCAGTAAATTCATCTTTTCCATAATGCCAGGCGAGCTGCATAAATTTTGTCAGCCAGTTATCGTTGAACACAAACGAGGGCCAAGCATAGCGAGAAAGAAGCTCCAATGCTAGAAATGAAGAAAACACTAGCAGAACTGGTAGCAGGGCAAAAAGAGTGAAGGCACTACATAAAAGATCAATCATTTTAGTCTGATTAGCCAGAGCTCCACATGTTTATTAGATTACATGACTCAAGATCAAGCATTAGCAAGTACGAGGTACCAGCTTAAGCGCTTAGGACGCAACCAGCATTTTGGTTGTAAAATTCGGAAAATTAAATAAAAAATCTGCATTCCGCATTTGTATTTTAATCAGGTTACGCTATTCTGACAATCAATTTTCCTTGGCCTAACAGCCTCGAAATCAAGCAAAATGTGTAAGGAAAAAAGTTCACTTATTACTGAGAATATCAGGAGAAAATGAACGACTAGTAACAAACCAACACAAGCCAAACAAGTCACATAATTAGTGGACTACCGCGAACTGAATTGAGAATCTCCGCTTCAGATTAAAGAAGAAAAAACACATAAGCCATAAGATTTGCACCACAAATTATAAACACGTAATTAAGTGTTCTTGAACAGCTATTATTGACATAAATTGTCACTGCATGCTGAACACTTTCCCCAGATATAAAGCATGGATCATGACATATGATTCGTTGCCCTAAAGAGCCACGCCAAAATGAAAACATAAACCATTGTTCACAAATTTGGAAAAAAAACCTGAAAAAAAGCCATTTTCTAAGGTAAATAACCACCCGCAAGCCTAACGAGGTTTCCCCAGACACGGCGCATGGTTCACAGCGTACACATATTTGGAAAAAAGAACCCGAAAACCACCATTTTTGGACGCAAATTGCCACCCACAAGCCAAATCGGATTGTCCAGAGACATGGCAAATGGTTCATATCATGCGTAAAGTTGCCTCAAATATTCACACCAAAAATAATAATACACAGTTAACCGTCTCCTTTTAACCGTCTCCCACATACATGGACAAAACCTAAAAAATCACCATTTTTGGACATAAATTGCCGCCTGCAAGCAAAACGAGATTTTCAGGGGACCGTTGATGACATCTGGAAAAAACCCTGAAAATCACTATTTGTGGACGTAAATTGCCACCCACAAGCCAAAAGAGATTTTCCCAAGACAGGACATATGGTTTAACAGACATGTAGAGTTGCCCCAAATATTCACACCAAACATGACAAGAATGTTATGAAGAGTTTTTGACTTCTTCGAAAAAAATGCGTTTTTTGGACGTGTAAAAATTCTTACCAGCAAATTATCAAATACAACTGTAGATATTTAGGGGTGATATGTCAAAAAACAGTAAAACAAGTTTGCAGAAGCAAGTCTCACATTGCCACTTCTGGTCAAGAAAAGAGCCATCTGCTCGTTGGTGAACTATAGTTTTCATTTAACTGTGATTCTTCCTGACTCACAGCCAAGAAATACTTGATTCTCCCGGTCCAGTAAGAAACTTTCCTCTTTGACTTTCTCTGACCGTATAAACCCTGTGTATACTAGGAATAGTCATCTGTAAATGTCATGCTGCCTTTTCCAATGCAGGCAAAAAAACCCTGATCACATCAATCATCAGCCTCGTGGCGTTCATGACGAACATTCATCGTAGCCATGCGACAACATAAGATTAGTCGCTTTCAATGAAACCACTTCAGTTCCAACAATCATTGATGATTTGATAGAAATCTACATTTTCTGCTGCTCTGTCCTACCCAAAAAAAACAACAAACACTTTCCTACACACTGGACTATAAGCCATCCTGCAAGCATGAGCTTACCAGCATGGCAATTAAGCACAGTCGGGATCCCACAAATTTGTCAATCTGATGGGGAGCCATAACAGAGTTCTTCTTTTCGTAATTCCTATTTTGAACCAAAAACTAGTGAGTTCCCCCTTCCAATTTAGGCGTTTTGAACTTCCTGCCAGAATCTTACATAAAAAGGGAAGATCAAGTAAAAAAGGGACAGCTGAACACTATAAAGTTGTAACTTACGTTTCGGTTCCTCAGCTACATTCTCTAGCTTGGAAAGGACCACTTTCACAGAATCTAACCCACCAGCCTCCAAATAGTGTACAGCTTGCATGTCATTCAGATTGAAGAGCATCATGCACAACGACATCAACGCTTCATATAAGATGCATTTGAACACATACTGCCGTGAATTTTTCCGCAGATATCCTTCGGGGCCTTTTAACAAAATCAATCTTTCCAACTTGGAAACTATATCGTCAAGTTGATCATCAGTAAAATCCCCGAAGCACGTCCATCTTCCTAGATTTTCCTTGGCTTTATCAGGATGTTCCTCAGAGCTACCGTGAACAAATAGGTCATGTCTCCATGACCTAATATTCCCATTCATGATGCAGAGAAGTCGAGCCTCTATGACTGGCTTTTCTAATAATTGCAACAGGTCAACCAAGCTTAGTTCCTTAAGCCGGGCATCGTAGTAGCCATATTGCATCGAGACCAAGTCATGGGCAAATGGATCGGTTTCGATTTCTAGAAGGTAAGAATGCATCTTCATTTAAAAACTACAGGCAATGAGGTAACTCTTTATGCTTAAAATCGTAAAAACCTGATGATGTAACTGGTTTTCAGGCATCTTGTTGGCTTGTCATGAGATTCCCAGAAAGCTTTTGCTGGGTGTTTGATTGACTTGGCCATCACTCCGAGCAACCACCATTGTTGGTATAAGGAGAAAATTCTAGCTTTTTACTGTCCTAGATGGCCGGGAAATGCCCTTCCAAACTTTAGGCTGTCTTAGCTGGGCTCACATATAAGCTATTAGATTTGCGCCACAAATGACGAAGTCCAAACAAAGTGTTTTAAAACATGAAAAATTCTAAAAACAGCCACTATTGACATCATGCCAAAAATGAAAAGATAAACCATTGATGGCACATTAGGAAAAACATAAACAGCCATTTTCTGACGAAAATTACCACCCGCAAGCCGGACGAGATTTCACATGGTTCTTTCACATGGTTCATAACCTACGCAGAGAGATTCCTATGTACCACACCAAAAATGACAAGAATCGGATGAACATTTTTCGACATACTTGGAAAAAAACATGAAAAAGGCCCTTAATTATTTGATGTAAATTGCCACCTGTAAGCCAAACGAGATTGTCCAGAGACATGGCACATGGTTCATAACATGCACATAGTTATCCCAAATATTTAAATCAAAAATAACAATAAACAAGATTCCCTGTTCATGAAAAAAACCCTGAAAATCGCCATTTTTCTACATAAATTGCCACCCGCACACCAAACGAGATTGTCAGGAGACATGGCATAATGGTTGAAACATGGGCAGAGTTACCTCTAGCATTCCAACCAAACATGACAAGAATCAGACGAATAAATTTTTTACTTATTTGGAAAATACCATTAAAAAAATCCTTTTTGGACGTGTATAAATTGACACCTGCAAGCCAAACGAGAGTTTTCCCAGATATGACACATCGTCCACAGCGTAATTACTACTGACCTACAGTTTCACGCCAAAAACTACTAAAAAGTAATGAACAGATTTTGCAATATTCTTAAAAAACCACCTGCAAGCTGAACAAAAGTTTTTTAAAAATTCTGGCTCCATCACATTTCGTCAATTATGGCTTGTCACCTTCCCACCAAGTGTCATAAAAATTCATTGAGCGGTTATCCGGGAAAATGCAATGGTGACCGATGGAAGGACGATGGACGGAAGGACACAAGGGCGGATGGACAGAACTTAATTTTACAGGACTCTTCCGCTAAAGCGGGAGTCCAAAAAGCCAATTTTAGAAACAAATTCCATCCGCAAGCCAATTAAGATTTGCCCTTATGAATCACAACAAAAATGGCAAAAAAACAATGAACCCTCATATGTAAAAAAAACCTGAAAATCGCCATTTTTAAAGCAATATACCGGTCTAAAATGGTTTTTGGCGTGGTAATAGAGCCTTCAAAAACATGACCGTACCTTTTTATTTCATGAAAAAAGCTGTTGTAGTTCAAGAGATACCTGGTTTCAAAGTTACGGGAAAATTTTGACATGCTACCATTTTTCTTCTCAACGGTAACTATGCATGACACATGGTCAGACCAAATAGAATTATCTCATCTTACTCATTGAATTGCTACTCATTGAACTGATAAGTGAATCTAAATTTTGCTTAGCCTCAAAGAGGGATGAAATATGGTGCTCATACAAGGTTCGAAATAGCGGTTCGTAATACGTAAATTATGAACCATTTCTTCAAACTTACGAGCCAATAAACTCTCTAGCGCACACATTTTACGAATCAATTCTCACTGAACTTGGCTAAACAGCCGGAAGAAAGTCTGGTTGTCACTCTTGAAAGAGGAAGAGAAAATGTCTCTGCAAAGAAAAAGCCTCATGAGTGACATATTCCCCGTGCGTTTAAGCCCATTTGGTACATAAATTGTCGTGGTCTGATGATTTTCCGTCTAACTCAATTATGTTGAGTAGGAAAGTGTCTCGTTCTCAGAAACGAATATCGGCCAGCCAATCAGATTCTCGTCAGTTTGAAAACTAAAATGGCAGTTACAGCTGTGATGGAGTGGAAAGGTTTGAAGTGGAAGCATTAAGGTTGAGTCGCTGATGACCGCGGAAAAAGGATTTCAAACAGTTGTGTTAATTGTAACGAGTTGCATGGAGTTGTGCAACAAAGTTGCAGCGAGTTGTATCGAGTTGCACAACTAAGTTGTGCAACTAAGTTGTAGTGTATCTTCAACTTTATATATCAGATGTCAAAGTAATACAATGGAATCAATAAGGCCAGAGCAAGTGACAAAGGCAGAAATGGCAAAGGAACAATTATGAAAATTATCCTAAATGCTAAGCCATTAGCCAAATAGGACCAACTCCTTACTGGTTTTGATTCCACTGTTAAGACAAGGCTTGTGAGTCTTGATGAAATAGGACTCTAAGAAACGTAATTCAGCCCAGTGTTGTGACCTCCGAAGTATACTTGTATACTCCTGGACAGTCCCATGTATATGATGTTGCATATTAGGGAGTGTGCAAACATCGTAGTATAGCTGGGCATGGTTGAACTGCTACAGAGAATAAATTAACTTTTCACAACTATTTTGATGGTTGGGGGATAACCTATCATCACCTCCATGTTCATTAATTCTTGTAGCCAGGTTACAGTCGATCATTCCAACATATGATGCTTTGCAATAAGGACAAGAAAACTGTTACACAACATTTGACTCAAGATGTTTAGGTATTCTGTCTTTTGCACTGCAGAAAAAGTTTATCTTTGACACAGAGAGTCTTTTTGCTGGTCTTGTTTTGAATTTCAAAACTACAAGGATGTTTTTCGGAATTGTGTTTGTCTTTTACTTGAAGTTGTCTGTGGGTAGTGGGTTACAAACGGTCACCTGCAAGCCAAACGAGAGTTCCCAGATGAGACACGCGGCCCACAGCATAACTTCTATTGCCTCGTATTTTCACACCAACACCACAAAAAAGTAAACGGATTTTGAAATATTTTTGAAAACCCTAAAAATCCGGAGATCCACAAATAAAATTAGATGAACTTTGCAGGACATACTTGGAAAAATACCTGAAAATGGCTAAGTTCAGACGTCAACTGGCACAGAGAAGACTAATGCAATTTACCCAGGACATAGGATATGCTTTATGGCATACAAAGAGTTGCTCCAATATCAAACCAAAAATGACATAAATAGGATGAGTTACTTTTAATATAGTTTGAAAAAAACTCTGAAAATACAGCCAATTTCAAACACAATCTGTCATCAGCAAGCCTAAAAACATTTACCCAAGATATGGCATATGCTTGATATACACAGAGTTGCCCCAAGGAATCAAACCAAATACGTAAATCGGATGAACCATTCTCTATATAGTTGGAAATAACCCTGAACCTTGAACCTCATTTTTGGGCGCAAATTGCGGCCCACAAGCTTAATGAGAATTTCTGGAGACATAGAACATGGTTCATAATAGACGCAGAGTTGTCCAAACATCAAACCAAAAATAGCAACGACCGGATTAACCGTTCTTGATATATTTGGAATAAAACCCTGAAAATACAGGCAATCTTGAACGTTAATTATCATCTGCAAGCTTAAAAAGGTAAACCAGAGACATGGCATATGCTTCGCGACATACACAGAGCTACCCCGAAGAATTAAACCAAAAATGACAAACATTAGATGAATAGTTTTCAGAGCAGAATTAGTGGACTCCCGCAAACTTAACTGAGCATGTTAGCTATAACATTGACACCACAAATAACAAACAACTGATGAAGAGCTCTTGAATGGTTTGAAAAAACCCTGAAAATGTAGGCATAAATTGCAACCCACATGATAAACAACATATTCCCAAGATAAAAGGCATGGATCACAGCAAGCTGCCCCTAAGATGCCCCTAAGATGCAGTTGTTGACATATGGGAAAAAACCCTGATCGTAGCCACTTTTGGATGTACATCACCACTCCGAAGCCTAACCTTAACGAGACTTTCTACAGACATGGCACATGGTTAAAACATGAAG
Source organism: Scolionema suvaense (assembly GCA_027575255.1). Taxonomy (NCBI): domain Eukaryota; kingdom Metazoa; phylum Cnidaria; class Hydrozoa; order Limnomedusae; family Olindiidae; genus Scolionema; species Scolionema suvaense. The sequence goes on along the minus strand of JAOBRC010210467.1, from coordinate 6,846 downwards.
ATGTCGTTTATTACTTTTCGTCAATAAATCATTAAGCTTTGCCAGTCAATTCCTACTGTTATATCTGTTGTCTTTAGAAGACAGTAGTAGATACAATAGTGTCTGGTAACAAGGAACAAGAAACTGATCTGGGATCTGGAATGGAAGTAGAATTCATTAAGGATTAATTTGGTTGGAAGGGTTAAATACCAATTGGATAGTAGGAAGACTTGGTCAATGGTACTGAAGAATCTGTACTAAAGAATCTGTTGGAGAAGGGATCTGTAGCTGCACGTCTTAATTGATACTGTTATCTGGAACAGTCATATCGCTATCTTGGAAAAGAGAACAATAGAGCAGTCAAGCATGACGCTATCTGTGCAAGACATGGAACTAGGCCGCACACCGCACGATGTGTGTTATCGGTCTTATCTGTTATTGTTTTCGGATCATCACCTTTCATGTACAATTCATTGAGCGGTTATCCGGAAAATGGGTTGGTGACAGACAGAAAAATGGACAGGAATCATTTTAAGGACTCTTCCACTAAAGCGGGAGTCCAAAAATAAAACATTTTTTGCAGTAACTGCCACCCGTAAGACAAACAAGAGTTTTCCCAGATATGACATATGCTCCTTAAGATAAATACTGTTGCCCTGAAGTTTCAAACCAAAAATTACAAAAAAGCAATGAACGGATCTTTGATTATATTTTTTAAAAAAACCTGAACAAAAACTTTGTGGAGATATTGAAGACTCATGTGGACAGCCTAAAATAACAAATCGAACCGTATCAGAAACACAAGACAGGCATTCCCAGTCAAAGAAGATGAATTATTAGGTAAGATTAACCTGTTGGAGAGAACTTAGTCAAAAATAGAGTAATTAACATGGTGAGAGTAAACAAATGGTACACGTCATTAGTATAACAACAGAGAACTCTCATGCTGAAGCAAAAGTCCCTAAACAAAGTATCATAACGACTCGATTAAAGCCCCTAGGGGCTTATTCGCCAGAACTGAATTTAGGGGTAGGGACATTTGAACGGGGCTTGTTACATTGACATTTGGGGGAATGCCCCTCTGGTTTTAGATAAGCATAAATCTTTTGATGATTTCACACACAAAAACGTTTTGGCATTTTGAATAGATGAAAAGAGGAAAAAATGCAGAAGGAACAGATGAATAATTGTTTCATCCAAGCATTGCAAGTTTGGCTGGTTCTGGTAGGTAATGGTATGGATTCAACCATTTCGTTTGGATAATGCTTTTGAGGGTGGGGCTTATTGGAGTTTTTAAGAGTGGTTGCTTATTGGAGGGGCGATTAATCGAGTCCTTACAGTAACCAAAAATTACCTTTCAATGCCTCCGCTGAAAGGTCATTTCCAAGGGAAACAGCCATATTAAGGTTGCTTTTGGGCAGTTTCCTGCCTTTATCACTTTCGAAGCTTGCTTCCCCACACAGGTCCGATTTATTCAGCGGATACATATATTTTTCCTACGAGAATTAAAGTTGCAAGTGCATAACAACATCACAAAGCAACCTGTCAAAAAGTCCATAATAAACAAGTAGCAAAATTAGTGAAATTTCACAAATTTCATGAATTATGGATTGCGACCAATCATACATAAGAACACTTTGAGTCCTGACAAGCTCCTCATATTCCTGAATAACATCAAAAGCTGGTGTTAACTAAGCCGTACTAAAATCCCATAACTTTGGTCTGATACCAACTTAAGAGCGTAGACCGATGCAGATGCATTCCAACTAAATCTTGCCATTGAGACCATTGGTACAAGGAACATTCCCTTCACTCTGGCAAGACGTATATGCATGATCGTTAACAAACACGATTATTTTCAAAAGGCTTAAAAGTTTAAAAGTTTCAGCATGTGTAAAATGGTTTATTCGACACGGACAGCAATTTATCTGTCTTTACATACAAGATGCCTGTGGCAATCTTTTTTTTTTAACATTTGTCGTGTAACAGAGGACATACAAATCCAACTGTAGGTCACAAGAATGTCGCTTTGCGTCTCTTTTAATGGTCACAGTCAATTCATCACAAGAAAAATTAGGACCAGCTGTGGAAAGGCTTCGACAAGTCCACAAAAAATGTTGTACCTTGATACGTACGTCTGAACTGAAGAAAGTGTACGCAGTACAGAAGCACATAACAGTTTTTCATTCATAAAGTAGTTGAGCTTCGTTTTACAGAGGGCAGAATTGTTTTGTGAAGCCCAAAAACGATTCACTATAAGCGCTATGTATAAACTCAATTACTGAGATTGTTTCGAAGATTAGCTGAATGGAGGAAAGACCGAGGACGCTTACCTAAAATAGCCACTTAAATAGTTTATGAGAGCATTCTGGACTTAGATTGCTAAGTAGGTGCAGGGGACAAAAGGATGTCTGTTAGAAATTGCAAACTGAACCTCAATTTTGGCCATACATGAAGGCATACAGTCTGCCAGTTTACCTTGTATGTGGACAAAAAGGGACTGTATGTCCGTCGTGTACAGTAACTGTTGAAGCCTAGTGGGAAGTCAACAGTGATCAACTGTAGCTGCAGGAGCCACAAATCTAAGCCATGAAACATCCTTCCAAAATTCGTGAAAAAAACCTCTAAAAACCACATACGTTTTTCTCACACAGTGAATAACTCTCTTTAGACCTTGCTTTTTGAAACTATTCTCCACTCAATTTGATTTGAAAGGCAAGGAGCATTGCAGGATTCACTGTAGTAAATAAAACTGAGCGTTTGATGTTGCGTATGCGTATGCCTGGGTACCAAGTTCCGACTCGATGTCGATCACCAACTCGTACCTCAGTGGCGAAAAGACCCTCTCAACAACCACGAGTAGAGTGAAAGGAAAATCAGCTTGATATCCAGTCAAAGTTCAGGAAGCTATGAAAATAAATTGTTGACTTGCGTTGCCAGGTGCAAAAATAGAACAAATGCGTAGCTATTAAGTTGACGTGCACGCCTGCGCATAGTGAAACTTTCCTAAACAGAATTTGAGGGCTTTTGCTAGACCGAGTCTTGATGGCTATGACAACTCAGACCACACGAGAGACACAGAGCAGACACAATCAGAAGTTTGTCATTAATATAGCACAGAACATGTGGCCCATGTCAACCATACATGACCACTGAGCCTGCCATGAATCAAATTACTACACGCCTTGAAGACTTCAGTCCTTGTGTTTGTTTTGATAAAAAACAAATTTAAAGAACTTGAACCTCACAAACCAACAAGTTGAACAACCATTAGCTGCAACAACCTTGTATTTCAAGATTGTTGGCTATATAGTGATACTTACTTATATTTTCACAGAAAAACAAATAACAAAGAGGACCAATGTATCAAAAAAACAGTGGAGTAAGCTAAATACATTATCAACATGCTTGAATCTCCTATCATCAATGTGTACAAGCAAGTAAAATACTGAGTGTCGAGTTGAGGGTTGCAGGAGCTGTCTTTTTTGCTTGGTGCCGGGCAGCAGTCTATGACAACAGCGTTTGAAAACTATCTGGCGCTGCGTAAGCCTCTCGTAGACTCTTACCCCAGTCTCTTAAAGACCTGCTGCTTCAGCAGAGGTAGACATAACAAATCGCTTCTACCAAAATATTTTACTAAAACCTACGCAAAAGACTCAAGTTCCTGAGCGAAGCGACTTATGAAACTCGCTAGCTTCAGTAAATATTCTGCTTATCTGGTTTCAAAATGAAGCAGGAACAAAAGTGCGCACCTGATTGGTTAACAACTGCCGAGTATCCGAAAGATCGCAGGAGATTGGTTAATAAAAATAAACCTCAGCTGCCCAGCTTCACAGATATCTGAAGCAGGCACGGAAAAGTAACAGGGTCGGCATACGGCATCTATAAATAGCTCACGAGTTTCAGAAGACCCGCTCGCTCGCTCTGCTCTCAGGAGTTGAGACTTGGGTCTTCGGAAGACTGCAAAGAGGGCAAGCAAGGAAAAAGGTTTTGTTTTTTTTTTTACTTTAAAGTCATCGGCAGGAAAAGCATGTGCTAAATTTATTCCATGCATGCAACCGCACATGACTCTGAGTTTGCTTGTGGGAAATTTGACTAGTGTCTAAAATTTTCCGTACCAGGACTGAGACTCGCCCTTACAAGTTTCTCCAGGGAGTGACACAAAATCTTGGTACTCTAGCCTGCTGGCACACTGTTCAGGAAACTCGGCTTCTCTCACAGTCTGCTCACCTTCACAAGTGCAACTACATGTTTTTACATGCTTTAGAATGTTTCTTCAGCAATAAAACATGTAACTTAATTAATTCAAAATTCAGTTATTTCCAAACTGTTTTACCTCATGTTTTTAGAATAATATAATCCCTACTCAGCCCCGTTTTGTTTTCCCAGCTCTACTGAGACAGAAGCTGCAGTAAAATCTGTAAATTCTGCAAGATTTCGAAACAACAGAAGTAAAAAATTGCTTGAACAAAGGAAGACATTTTTGTAAAATTCCCGCTTTTGGGCTAAATCCACAAAGTTCAATTCCATTTTTCACTCCAAATATGCAAAATAGAAACCAATAAAAATGTTTTTCGTGAAGTTTGTCTTCCAACAAACAGCGAAAATTAACTCTCTCTTAAAAAAAGTTCCACAAAAAATTAAAAGCATTAAAGAAAAATGCATTCTTCATCAATTGAACTATATAAACTCAGCAGTTACTTTTGACCATAAGTATAGCTAATACAATTTAAGAGCAGACATCTTCTATGGGTGCTAATGGATATCCATAAAAATACCATCAAATACCAATGTAAAATGTGTTTTGAAAGAGAAGAATGTCAAACGTTCACAAACGTTATGGAAAATGTAATATGGAGACCAAGCTGTGAGGTTATCACTTTGCTCTGCTTTAACTTGGCTCACTCGTTCAACACACAGCTTGGAAGAACCTCACAAGAAAACTACAGTCGAAGTATTCAAACGTTTAGCGCGATAATTAATTGGCAGATTGCCCCTTTCAACCAATTAAACTGCTTCCTATAGCAATCGCACTTGTGTGAACGTGCAGGGATTCAGGAATTCAGGGATTTTGACAGCATTTCAGGCATGTCAGTGGCCTATTTCCAAATTAGCAGCAAATTCAGATAAATAACTGCACAAGGGACACCTTATGGCCTTGAACTCCAGATTAGGCATGAACTTCTTTGCCAACTCAGGCCGTCCTTAAAAAATCTGCGTTTCAGGCTACCTGGCCGGTTCTATTTTCCGAACGAAAAAAAGTTGTCCGACCGGCGGAAGCTCTGAAACCACCATCATTCATTCTAGTTGAAATTATTCTTGTCCCACATTTTTATTTTCACATGCAGTTTTTTTATTTTCACAAGCAGTCTGGAGCAAGAAATGCCTCACACAAAGTGCCGGCATGTAAATGCTTTGCGCACCTTCATAAATGTATGTAGTACATCAATAAGTCTGATTTGCCCCGATCCACATTTTACACCTCCTTCCATGCATGACATCCATTCTGGTATGTATTACAATGCAATGATCTTGAGCAAGCTATAACGTTCTGCTGGTAAGTTCATCCACGGCGACTTAGCAAAGGCTGTTTGCAAAGGCTGAAATCTGTCTGGATCTTACAGGACACTTAGGAAGATGTACTAGCGGCCTAAGCCCTAAGCCAGAATATATATAAGAGTAGTAGATAAAGTGTACTTGATGGATTGGTTTCATAAGAAGGAGCTTGCATATAGGAGGAGCATCTTATTGTGGCAGCAAAACGTCGTGTTTGGCTGTAGCTAGATGCCTCAGGTAGATCCAAGCAGCAAAAAAAAGGTGAGCTGTTTTCCTGTTGGAATTTTGCAACAAAAACGTTTTTCCGGCCGACCGGTCCCCTTGAAATTCTGTAGACCGGGTAGCCAGAAACAGACATTTTTTCAAGGATGGCCTCACGGAAGCTGAATTTCTTGACAAGATTAGTGGAAGTGTTCTTTCATTCTTGACACTAATGCTGACTACGAAAAATGTGACACCACTAACAATACTTGCAAAAGCAAGCTCGAGGAGGAACAGATAGACTGACTACAATATGTGAATGCTTATGTCCAATAAATTTACTGACTGACCGAGTTATTGCCAAGAAAGAGTCACCGCTCAACAGGAATGAAAATAAGCCTAGAAATTCACGGAAATTTTAGCAGAAGACAGAATTATACACAAAATTCCGCCAACTAGCGGAACACTGACATGCCTGACATTTTGGCGTGTTCAGATTTGGACGCAGAAATTTCCTGTGAGGATTTACCAAGCCCGGAATGAGTGGAGTAGCATTGACAATGGACTAAGCAGCATAGAGAGTGAGGGGGTTGGCACCGAGCTTATGCAAAACGTTAAACCGATCACTCTTTTTTATACACAACCTCAAAAAATTCCTACAGAATGTTCAAAAAATTTTAAGGTGAAAATTAATAACAGGAGCAAAAACCAATCCTTGTGAGCATGCACAGTGTCGTCCATGGTCTCAACACCCCCCACAGGAAATCAGTCCCCACCTTTCCTGGCAACCGCCCACCAGAAAATTCAAAATTTGCCAACCCC
>JAOBRC010210356.1:0-15063 GCA_027575255.1 Scolionema suvaense | reverse complement strand
GATCACAAACAATTACCAGCCATAGATACAATCAACATTGCAGACAGAGCATCACTGCAAGAATCACATGGACAGTTAACAAAGAGGGCTGCAATTAGGATAGCTGGGCACTTCTTAATTTGTGTCTGTCGCAAAATTATGAAACGGTCAGCAGAGTTCCATCGGAAATACAATTTCATCGTTCTTTTAGATGATGCCATATACCCAATTCTGACTTTGGGACATAGAAATTTTTGTAGTCCTTTTTGGTTTCATTTTTTTGTAGCAAAATAATACTTTTTATGTCAGGACTCTCAATTGCCCTTTAATGCCTCGCCTTGTTGTACACTCGTTTGATAACAATTTGTGACGAAACCAGTTGATGCACTCACTTTTAAGTTCCCGTACCTGAAACAAGAAATATACAACACACCCACAAGTTTGTTTTCAATTTCTTAGATTTTCAGCATGGAAATGCAGCGCCTCTTGATACTGTGTTTTTTTATCCACGTAGGCTTATGGTTGGTTTTTGTAAAAATACAGAGTTTAGAAAACTTAATTTAGATGGTTTTGCTGAGTTGCGGTTGCTATAGAAAAGCATAGATCATATTTTGCTAAGAGTCCAGTAGATGTATTCAATAAAAAAGGCTTTGAGTCTTTCAAGAAGTGTTTTTTTCAAGCATATGGAGATGTGTTTGTCTAGCCATGTGCAGTAATACTACCATTTGAAGTGGTTCAAATGGGTAGATGTGGAAGATAAATTACTTTGTTATAAAATCGAGTTTTTAGCAAATTGAGTTTCTTACTTCCCGTTACCAGACCTAAATAAGTTGCTGGAAGAAGCCTTGACTGTTGAGTTTGCCTTTACCGTTCTTCTCTAGACTAGCGTGTCTCTCTTTGATACTGTACTAAATTAACCAGTCAATCTGATTGCAATAATTATACTTCCCTGTCACTGCATATTCCATCTGCAGAAGGCTGATCAAATCAAACCATGCTTATCTCTTTTTTTAGCATGTGAAGTGAGACTCTGCCGTATTTTGTTGCATACTAAACAGGATTTGAACATGAAAGGACTATGCAAGTCTAGGTCTTGTCTATCTATTAAACATAAGTTATGCGTATGTCACGTCAGTATCTTTATTGACTCATTTTCTCCCGTCAGGGATACTTGTGTGCAGTTTGCGTGTTGATTATTATTCCTTGAGTTTTCTTCTAACATGTTGGTTGGCGTTGTCAGAACTGCTATTAAAATTTGAATAACACTAGGCTCTGTTTTCATGCATCTTATCTCAACAGCAGCTCTGATTTTAATTAATTTTCAAAGTTGTAACTTGTAACTTATTAAATTAACCAGGAGAAACCTTCCTATAAAGCTTGCAAGTAGACACACCTTACTTGTAAACGTTCATCTGGCAAATGTTTTCTCTAACGAGAACCTGGATTTCAAGTCCTTTGTTGCTGGGCTTCACTGCAACAAAACGGAATGAGAAAGTGTAGAACTGCTAACTCGAACCAAGGCTATGCAGCTGCTTTGCTTGAGAACTGTTTTGGACTCCTTGTGGTACCTCTAGGCATTAGTACATTAACTTTGAAAAATTTTGGACAGTTTCCTCGGAAGGGCAAACCCATGTCACTGCCATGAACACAGGAAGGCCACTAGAAGCATCCCGTCCCCGTTTTAGAAAACGGCTTCTTTGAGGTGAGGTTTTGCATGGTGTATATTAAATTTTGAAGTGCTGAAGATTGGTGAGAAACAGCAGAAAGTTTTATCCGAAATGACCTGATTTTTGTCCGAAACTTTTTTGCGGAATGTTTTTTGTCTGAAAATTTAAATTGCCGAAGTTTTCGGTCTTAATGTACTCTCCAATATGGCTAGTTTTTGTACAAACTGTTAGAGAAATCCTTATATTTGTGATAAAACGTGGTGTTTACCCTTTAAATTGAATTAAATAAGACCTAAATTGACTTCCGTTCAACGAGCGTCATTTACTGGCTGGATAGAATACTAGCTAGCAAAACCCCAACCAGGCATGCAGTTCTAGCAGTCTCATCCAGTGTGGCTCCTCCATCATAACCAACACACTGGCCCGAACTATGAAATTTCCAAATAAGGCATTATGATTCACAGTTCCTTTTCAAATGTGCTTCATGTGGGATTGATGGTAATTGCAATCCATCGATGAGTTAGTCTTCCGAAAGACCCACTATGCTGTGTAAGTCACTAGAGGAGTGATTCGGTCTTTTAAAACTCATGCACTAATTCTAGATGCCTTATGTGAGCCCTCTTGAATCGATGTGCTTACTTAATATACCTGTAGAGCTGGAAATCTGAGATTTATGCCGTTAGCAACTAAAATTTTTACCTGTGCGATTTTATATTGCATGAGGAATATGCCAACATGATGACTGACGAAGAATAGCGCTCGTACTCACAGTTTGCCTGCATAACAGTGTGCATGTGCGTGATCGTGCACATCTTCTAGCCTGGCAATAGTTTTATTCCTTGTTTGTGAGTCGACACCTGAGAGGTTTTCATAAGTCTTGTGATTGAAAAATGCCAAAAAGAAATCTCCCAAAATTCTGATGCATACTTCAGTAAAATCTTTTTCTGTACTTCAAGCATGACTTCTGAGATTACCAAAGTGAGCTTTTTTATAAATAGTAGATGCTTTCATGGCTAAGATTTAATTTATTGTCATTGCTCGCCATTTTATGTGTAGGAATATTACAGTTATAGATCATGTGTCATAGTGAAAAGGATCCTGTTACCCTTGGGTGTGGTTATTGGCTCAAAAGGGTAATTTTTATGGTGTTTTTGGTACGAAGATATGCAGCCCTTGTTGTTTGTATTCAGGGCCTAATGCAGTCCTCATTGGACAGCGCTGGCCGCTTTTGGGCACGCAAAGATCGGGAAGTTCTCTTCGCCACATTATAAAATATATCGATGAATGGAGGCCATGATGTTGCCTGAGTGTTGAACTCATTTGCAGACCGCTCGTTTCCTGCACCTATTTACACGTGACATCCAGAGAATTCAAGATGTAACCTGTTCGATGTGGTGGTCATGTCACGGTACAAAGAACAGATTTCATGCGTTCTGTTTCTGTTTCGCATCAATATGGGGTAAGGCTGGCCAGGTTCACTAGCTTGCTAGATAATTGTGACTATCTGAACATCCGCGGCCCCAAAAATAAACCTGTATTAGGCCCTGATATTTATATGGTGTAATGATTTTTGAGGCCATTTGTGGCATTATCTCATATATGGTTCTTTGGCATGATTTAATCTAATGATCCATCATAACGTTTGTGGAAGTCCACTATTTCTGTTGCTTCTTATAATCAGAATGACATGAAGATCATAGTGCTCAGTTCTCTTCGAACATAAAATCTGTGGTGTGAAAATTTACATTTTTGCTACAGATTCCAATGGCTCTCAATAATCGTTCAGCTACTAATATCTAAAAGTTTGTGTTCTAGTGTTGTTTTGTATTCAAGAAGTGAAGTTAATTTATCCTTTTTGTCCTGATCCGTGGCTGCTGCAGGTCTGAAATGTCTGCTGGACGAAACATCATCTGGGCAGATTTTAGACTGACATATTGGCTTTTGAAACTATGCCAGCACATTGATTTCTTATCGCTTACTACCTTGACAGTGTGATATTTTCCGTTCAAATTGGCACGAAGACAATGATTGTCAGTGTACCACCAACCTCCGCTGTACGTTTTTGCACAGTTTATACTGAATTTCTCATTATCTTGGTCATATGTTGAGAAATAATTCTCATTGTGACTGCCTTCTAAGGAGTCTGTTTCTGTTCCACTATACCCTGACAGTTTGAGTTTGTACTTGTCGCCTTCAATTCCAAAGCTATCGAACATCAATGATCGTTTCAAGTCATCAAAATCTTCTAAGTCAACTCTCAGTTCATGCTTTTCCCCATGTTCCATTATCGCTAGCATAATATCGAAACCAAGCCAGTGCTCTCCAGAAGCATCACCAAAGCCTTTTCTATACATAGTCCAGTTTTGGTTGAAGTTCAGGCTTCCGTCAAATCTACGTTGAAACACAGTCCACCCACCTTGTTCTGGGTCCATGACACAATACACAGGCACACGTCCAATGTTATCAAGCATCACTTTATAAACACCCGTTTCTCTCATTCCAGCTTCGTACCAGCCTTGACAATCATGATATTTAGGCTTAATGTCTAAATTCTTCCTTTCGTAATGTTTGCATTTGTTATCTTCACGTAGATTAGAAATTGGTGTGCTGTTGTCGTACAGTTTACACTCACCAAGATGGCGTTTGGTGTGAACCCAGTCTATTGCAATGCAACTGGAATACCGTAAACCTGATGCAAGGCATTGTAGAACAGACTGGCTTGACTTTGATTTGAACGGTGTTCGTGTACTGCATGAGCCATAGGTGGCAGTGAAATGTGATGAAACAACGCTAGATACTGCTTCTAGCATTGCAAAGTCGATTGTTAGAAACGTGACCAGCACAGCTTGGTTTTGCATGATGTATCCTGACTCTGTTGCTAATTGTGAGTTGAGGCGAAGAAAAGCACTCATCAACATGCTCACCTTTTCCAAGAATTGGGATACAAGAATGATGTGTTGCTGGATGTATGTTGAGATGAAGAGAAACACTTAGCAACGTATTCACCTGCTCCAAGAATGTGTTGCTGGTTGTAAGTTGACGTGAAAAAAAAATTATTTATCACCTCATTCACATGCTCAAAGTATTTCAGTACATGGCACTGGTCACAAGTTGAGCAGAGAAAAAAGTTTCAGCAACTCATTCACTTGTTCTGAGAGTTTCAGTGTATGTAATTAATTTTCATGCTCACCATAACTGTGATTGTTTGATGCGGAAGGACTTTCTGGATACGGTGGACATGTTTTGTTTGCATGTCAAAGTTGCACTCCTGAAGGAATTGCAAGAACAGCTCAGCAAGTTTCCTATTGCCTACTGACTTTTCACTTGATTATCTATACTGGATGGGTCTATTTTGCTCTGCTGTGTCAGCTTGGGCTGATTGTTGTTTATAGAAAGCAGAAGGCTCTTGCTCGGCTGTTGCAGCTCAAGTTTAACATTTCCTGGAGATTTCTCATTAAAACCACCCATTATTTATTGCGCGCTGTAACTTTAAAAGTGCTTGTGATTCAAGTATAGAATAGTTCATTATTACATAATGACGCTTGAAATTGGATTAAACACGTTGAGTATGCCTGGAAATCAAAAAATAGCGGAATTTTATCCCAAAACAACCCAGGGGGATGTTAGCCGCAAGCGTGGTTTTTGCGCTGTAGGGCAAAACTATTGCAGCTATACGCTTGAAACTGCAGCAGTGTTACTAACTTCTTGTGAGCATTCCAAAACACCAATAATATTTTGCAGTTGTTGGACAGGAACACAAGCAGGTGGCTTATTGCTTTTTACTGGCCGAAGTCATGTTTGGCCGTTTTTGACCCATTTTAATGAAACCCTACTTATTCATGGTTTATGATGATTTGATATATTACAGGAGAGCCAGTAGAGGTCATTCGAAGAGGCTGAGACCTAAGATCCACCCCATCAGCAAAAATTTGCAAGGAAGCTGGCTTTAGAGGAACACAATCTCTCAGATTTTTACATCATGGATGGGGAGCTGATGATTAGTTAATCATATGTATGAAGTTTCATGCCATTCTGATTTTCCGTTCAGCAAATCTTTCACTTCAAAGATTTACTATTTCACTGTCAAAATTCTCTCAGCTCTCGGCAGCAATCACCGATCATAAATCCTAATTAGGTCATTCTCCTGCAAGGCAATATAGAAGCGTATACTGTTATCAGCTGTCATCATCTGCAGCCAGGAGAAGTATTTCAATAGTTGATTATTAAATGACTGAGCTAATTGTGTATTAGATGGACTTGCAATGCCTTTGATGGCAGTAATAACAATAAAACGTCTGAATTCTTGCTATCTGAGACTGGCTGATAATCACGTATGCCTCTCCTTTGAATCAGCTGACAATCATTATGCTTCCTTTACCTAGAACTCTACAGAGTTGTGCCGACTAAGTAAGAAACCTGGAATTTGTACAAAATGTGTAACTTTTAATAAAAGTCATTGTTTTGTATGCTAATATTTCATGTTGACTTTCGCAAAGAGTTAATAAAAAATTGGGCGGTTGTGTTCCTTTGAAAGTAAATAATCGCCTGTTGCATGGTGACCACTGAACTCGAAAAACCTGGAAAATTGTACCTGGAAAACCTGGAAATTTTACCTGCATGATTGGTTTTTGGCATTGGTAGCTATGAATGGTATGCTCGACGTAAAGTTAATTTTATAGTGTTTCAGGGGTTGTGTGTGCCATTGTCGATAGGACATGATTACCAAAAAGACCTGGCCTACCTGACCTGGAAAAGAGTATGTTTCTGTAAATGGAATTCCTGGAAAATTGGCGGTAGAGGTAGCGACCACATTTTGTTGGAAAACCCTCATTTAACATTCAGCCTCATTTGTTATTTTTTATGGTATGAACATCGCCGTTGTTTTATGTTTTATGTTTCTTTATAGCTTCTCCTCTCAATGAACCATCGTTCTTTTTAGATGGTATTTCAAAGTGACCCACAATCAGAGAAAGACCTCACCCTGCAACTTTTGCATGTTTCATTTCTTGTAGCTGTGGAAGATGACTCGGTGGCAGATCCAATTTCCAGTTTTATTCATAACGCCCGGATGCAAGACGACTCAGCTCGATCAATTTCACAGGCTGCCAGGTTTGTAATTTGATGATGGATTGTTGCTGGCTTCTTATATTGGCATCAGTGAGAGGTTGTCTTCACAAACCTACGATGGACATTTGATTGACATGGAGGAGTGCTCACAGATCATATTCCTGCGGAAAGGAAAAGTCTGTTCGTCAAGCGGATACACGGGTGAAAATTTGACAACAAGCATTCCTACTACCATTCATTTTGTATCACCTTCATAGCCTTACAATGTCAATTAGCGAAGGCACTTTCATATTTGAATTCGTCTGGATCTTTTCTTTTTTGGGTGTCACACCGCCAGGCTTCAAATCTACAGAAACACTTTTGTTGCTGCAGTATGTGTACCTGCGTTTGCATGTCTGAGTTCTGTAATTTATCATTAAGTTTAGATTATCATAATTAGGGCGCTGTATATTGACATCCCTGCTCGTGAGTATCTTGATGATGATGATGATGTCCATCACCTTCTTCTTACCTTACGTTTATTTCAGGCCTACTTTCTTTCTCACTCATTTCATTCTATGTGTTATGTACATATCTATATAACTTTAATGTGTTGCCATCAAAATGTGATTTCTCATGTTTTATGTGGTGTAATCTTGATAGTTGATCATTTTTTTATGATAAGTGTTTTGTATCAGTTGTTCACGCCTCTCACAATGATTCATAAAAGATAGTTAAGCGACCCCTTCTTTATAAACTTGGTGTTGCACACTCGTTGTGAATCAAGTGCGTGTTTTTACCATGATTGTGTCAGTTAAACATGGCAGAAGACCAGCCGAGACATGTTCTTGAATATTAAGGGAGTTCTCTTTTTCCTAGAAATTATTAGTTATACTTTTACACTCTTTTGATAATTTTGGTAATATTTTTGACCTCGTTTCAGCCCGAGAAGACTCTGATTTGCCTTCTATATTTTGGGTTTCGCTACTTTTTGGGTATCAATGGCTATTTATGAAGTGTTCTTGCTATATTTCAAGATGTGTTTGGCCTGATTGTTTATGTCACCATTGTCGGACTGTTTCTGTTATAAGCATTGTTACACTTTTCATGCTTATTTTGACGTGGTTATTATAGGCCATGTGTTGCCTGTCATTATAGCCTTGGGTATGGTGTGACAAGATGCTTCGTAATTCTGTTTGCAACCACTAATCCACTAGTTTGTCCAATGGCGATTTATTTTTGTTGTTGTTTTTTTTAGTGCTCACCCTTACCAGTATGAGTTGGACATGTTTGAACCTATGGACTGGCAATGGGAGAGAGTACAGCCTCAGGTAATCAGCATGATGGTGGAAGCCATTCAATTGCTTCATTTTAAGTTTGTGCTACCAATCAGCAAAGGGATAATGATTTTGCTCATGTGAATTGACAGTGACATGTGTGTATGGAGTCCTAAACACAGTTTGGAATTTGTCTGTCAACTCTATTCTTCCTGGGCTTTTTATGTATGTTGAATGCCATTGGGTGGGTCAAAAGCACCCCCCACTATACCCCACTCCTACCTTAAAAGGACAATAAACATGGCTCGGGCTCTGAAATTTTGCATGGACATTGCCACCAACATGATAGTTTGTAAAACCCTTTATTTGAACTGCTAGGTGAGTACAATATTTGCTGACCTCGGCATTTTTGTTGCAAAAAATCAGTAAACATAGCCAAAAATTCAGCCAAGATCGACCTGCCTCTACTTTTGTAATTTCAAGAAACTTTTGTTGAGAGGAAAATACCCTCCACTCACCCAGACAGAATAGGGTTAAACTGATCAGAAAGAAATCAGTTATGATTATTTTAGATTCTGGTTGTGAAGCTCGTTGCTGTTGAAACATAGTATGTTTGAATTATGTATATGTTGTGTCTGCCATTTTTCATGTTGTATGAATACGATGCTGTCCTATATTGTGATGCTATCAGACTCTGCCCAAATAAAAAGGACATTTCGAATTGTGGAAAATTTCGTCATTTCAGACTTTTCGCCATAAGTTTACACGCTAAGCTCCTGCATTACAATATTTCACCAACCAAATCGGTATTTGTAAACCCATGTACGAAACAGTGTGGATTGGGCATTCAATCTTAATAAAAAGCAAAACACGAGAAGCTCTGCTGAAGACAACATAACATTTATGAGAGCAAGTATGTTGTCTTCAGTAGAGCTTCTCGTGTGTTGCTTTTTATTGAAATCCATGTACCATTTTGATTTTTGATTTCGTGCAAAAATTGTGGCTGAAAGATACTTTTTACACGATATTCTCACGATTCAGGTTATTGCATCCACATTGGTTGAAACATGGTCATTGATACCTGTATTATATCAGAGTACCAAAATGTGCACGTCAGATTTCTAATGGGAAATGTGAGATTTTCGAGGCTAATTTCAGGGGAAAATTCATAGAAAAATGTGGCTAACTGTTAAAAACACGCCTGTTTGTTCATTTCTATTATGGACCTGTTCCCTCCTTTAGATTTCTGTCAGATTCATGATCTGCCAAAGGTCTAATTTTTCAGCCTGTCTGTGGAAGTAGGTGGTATGCAATTTTGTGCAAAATATGTGGCTAACAGGGACTCGCAAACCAGGTTTTAACATCTCCAAATTCAAGCATGTTTACTTCTGTCAAAGAAAGAACACATTCAGACTAGGACACTCATGGTGTCATCTCCTACCAAAGTTAAATACATTTTAAATATATTTTCCACCGTATGGAAAACATAATTAAAACATATTTAAAACAGCTTTAGAATCTGACTTTAAAATAGGTGGAAATTGACTTTACAGCGCCTTTAAAATGTATTTAAAATAGCTTTAGAAATTGGTGGTAAAGATATTTTTCCACTATAGGAAAATAGGCAAGAAGTGGAAAATATATTTAAAATAGGTGGAAACTGACTTTAGAATAGGTGGAAAACGACTTAGAATAGGTGAAGAATGACTTTAAAAAGAGTGGAAATTAGCTTTAGAAAATACCAAAACCAAATCAGAAGACAGTGGAAAACGACTTTAGAATAGGTGGAAAGCAACTTTAGAATAGGTGGAGAATGACTTTATAACGAGTGGAAATTAGCTTTAGAAAATACCAAAACCAAATCAGAGGACAGTGGAAAACGACTTTAGAATAGGTTGAAAACAACTTTAGAATAGGTGGAGAATGACTTTAAAACGAGTGGAAATTAGCTTTAGAAAACCAGAGGACAATGGAAACGGCTTTAGAATAGGTGGAGGAAGACTTCGAAATGTGAGGAAATCTGATTCAGAAAATACCTTATTGGAAAACACCTTCAGGATAGGTGGAAAACAACTTTAGAGCACGTGGAAAATGACTTTAGATTAGGTGGGAAATGGCTTCAGAATAGATGGAAAATGACCGTACAACGCGTGGAAGTTACCTGTCGAATTACGCTGAAACGAAACCAATGGTAGTTGCTAAACAAATTTATGATAATAATTGATTTGAACCTACACTTCATTAAAAGACTTAAACCAGTTTTTTGGTGCGCCTCTGATTATAGTCACTAGATCAAACTTAGTCAGTTAGTTGCTGATGTATATAAATATGAAAGAATGACTTAAGGGTAAATTACATACAAAACTGTGTGTTTGATTCCTCAGCAGTTGTTACAAATTACTGCACACGAAAGTTCGGGTGTGACCTGCTTAACAAATGGTGAAAAAAGAGGAGGGATCATGGGTTCAAATCGCCAAATCAGTTTGACAAAAGATGTTAACTATAATGGTATATATATCTCAAAATTACATTCACAAATTTTAAGATTTGTGCCATTGCAAAAGCAAAAAAGATTCTGCATTACACACTTGTTTCCAGTAAGCTTTGAAGTCTAAGAACAATGCAGGAGAGCTCACATTTGTACTTTATTAAGTATATAATTAAGGGACCGCCAAGCTCTGCAGGGACGAAATGGGCAAAATGATGCAATGATTTTATTTCTTCCAGGATGGTTAAGGTATAAGATATATAGCTTCAGCACTTTTCTGCGATTTCTATAGCCAAAATTAAGTTGCTCAAGTTGAAATGATTTCTTTGCCTCAATAACAAAATTTATCTCATGATAATTTAATACCACAAAGCATTAATAACATTAGGCACATGTAATTGGTAGAGATGGTGAATGCTCAGACGATAAAGGAATCCAAGTTGTTGCTCCGTGCTTTCAGAGGATTTCAGAGTATCAATTTTACTAACACATTGATCTACACTGAAAACAGTTGTGCTGAACATCTTATCATTAGCAGCCAAACATTACCTTCATGTTAAACCTGTAAGTAGCTATGTATCAATGAATTGCAGTTTATACTGGTAGACTATAAACATAATAAAAAAAGTTAATGTAACAACCTCACCTAGATACATCTATCTGAGACTGTTTCTAAAATCCATCGTACAAAAACTTTAAGCTGAACAACATTCTGCAACCATGACTCTCCTTCACTGCCAACCGGCTCATATAGTGTCCAGAAAATAACTTTTTCTGAGGTATAGTGGATGTTTGGGCAATTTAAAAGCAATTACTAGCAGTTACGTTTTCACACCATATGGACTGGTATAAATTTACACCCTCCATTACCTTGAGTGTATACTTCGTTTTTACTAATTGATGGAAGGATACTTTTTAATTGCATCATACCCACAGATCTTGAAAACAGCTTTAAAGCAGCTTTAAAACGTATTTAAAATTTTTCCAATTAAGTTGGCATCAGTCCAGATAGCAGCCAATTTTTATTCCACCCTAAGAAAGTTTTAAATATGTTTTCCACTTCATGATTCCAGCTATATATAATACGTTTGCAAGATAAACAAGACAGAGAAATAACAACAAAAGTAAAGAAAAATGTATATAATGTATGATGTAGTTACAGTCACTGTTTTATCACCAGTGTCGTGATTTTGTATCGGACTAATATCAGGCAATTTTAAACATTTTCCTCCAAGTAATATTATTAACCTGAGCGCAAAATTAGCTTATGCATTATATATACACGTTTTATTACTTTCCAGAGCTTTGAAATTCATATCCAAGAGGAAGTGTTATCTTGCTTTGAAAGCTACTTCTGACAAAAAAAATTAAATATGTTTTAAAGAAAAGTTCTTAGACTTCCGTTTTCTAAAGCCGTTTTCAAGAAAGTTTTAAATACGTTCTCAAGATGGCTTATCTCTACTGAGTATTAAAGCTATTCTCAAGAAATTTAAATACGTTTTCAAGAAAGATTTTTTCATTTTGGTTTTAAAGCTAGTTTCAAGAAAATTTTAAATACGTTTTCCACCTGCAAGGAGTTTTAAATAATATGATTTCCATAATGAGAAATAGCTTTAAAAAAACTAAAGCTATTCTAAATCTGTTTTAAATATGTTTTAAATTTTTCAACTTGGTAGGGGATGGTGTGGTCTTTCGTTATACAGATGACTTGTAGCATGTGTGTGCGTGTGTATAAATTGTGGCTAATTAATGGAAAAATGAAAGAAACCTATAGCACAGACTTTTAGGGAGAGGCATGATGGCTTCTGTATGTTTTGTATGAGCGAGACTATTTAGATTGAACCTGAGGAAGACAGCAGTTTTCACACTCTCCATTACTGTTAGCCACCAAATTTTCTTGTTTCTTTTGTGTTTACAATCCTCCCACCATATTGTCCTCAGCCTAGTTCCTTAGACCTGATAAGAAAGTATTATCAGAGTGCCCACGAGACAGAAAATCACCTTAGACAGATGCTGATATAGTACATCAGTGTGGAATGGTGAGTATATTAGTCACATAAAATTCACCATTTGTACTTCGTTTCCCTGCTACAGGGTCCCAATAGTCAATGATATCATGTAAAGGGCATTTCAAAGGGAAATGTTGCCCATGTATAAATGGTGGTTTTTGTGTGTGAAAGCACTAACCCAAAATAAGAAACCACATTTTCTACCCATACTTTCAATGTTAGCTGCATATTTTTCCCATACATACCATTTTTCGCTCTTTATCCTTCTTTTACCTTGATTACTTTTTCAGATCAATCCCTCGATCAACAACTCTGCCCGGTAAAAGAGTACCAAGATGATGTTTGAAGTCATCTTTTTGGCAGAACTGAATTAGCCACAGTAATATCATATATACTTGGTATTTTATCTTCAACAGAATTTTCAATGCATAAATTGTCATTGTACCTCACAAAATAAAAAAACTAACGTATTTCCTTCATGAAAATGCCCACTTTGGATTATTAGTTCCCTCATTCGATGATTAACCACATTATGTACACAATTTTCACTGTTAGCCTCATATTTTCCTCGTTAAATGAAACTTAAACGTCTTTGAAGTCCAAATATCAGTTTATGGCCAGTAACGTTTTTTCCTTCCTTTTTGATAGCTGATGAAAGATGAGAGGCTGTGATTAGCCGCACGCAAATTAGCTGCATTTTTTGCATGCGCTTTGAAGTGCTCTAGTTAGCCGTAGGATGGTCTGAAAAATTTTCTTTTACACAAATGTAGCATCAATTCTTTACAACAGAATTAAATTTCATATTAGCCTCATTTTTAGCACATGAGATCTGTGAATTTTAAAACAATGGAGTAGAAATCCTGATTTTGCCCTTTTTATTTGGACAGAGTCATCATGTAGATGTCAATATCTTTATTTATATCTGGGCTCTTTCTTCTTATGTATTCAGCTGTATGGTACATTAGGCGACACTCCCTTACACATGGTCAAGACAAAACAACAGCTTTCTGATATGATGGACAAGCTGAGAGTTGCAAAAGAAATTGCTGTTGATTTGGAAGTAAGTAACGCCTTGAAATATGACTAACCTTCGCATTTAGTGACTTTTTGTCGGACTGTGCTATTGGGAGAACCCGTTCATACTAAGTCAGTGCCAGCTCCTGAAAATTGGCAAACAGATGAAGAGTAAACTAGTTTTGAAATCCTGACCAAGGCTGCCTCTCTTTCATGGAAATGAGATCATAGTGAGATTGCAACATTCTCAAGTCTACGACGCCAATACTATTGTCATACTGTTTCTAAGCTCGTCCGCGTTACGTTGTCTGTAATCTACAACACTATTAGCGTCACAGATTTTTGCACTGGATTGAGTTCCAAAGTCATATAAAACAAGATTTCAAATGACTCTTTGTTTGAAATAATGAGCCAGACAATTATTGCGTTATTGGTTTTTTCGCAGCCACTTACCCATCTGTGATCATGAGAGGATCCAAGAAAAACGTTTTATAATGTAGGAGAGCGAACAGTATGATGATCATGTTGCTCAGCATGTTGCTCAAGAATGGCTAGTGCATTTCAATTAAATGTCTTTAGTAGTGGTTTGGTTTCATTTCTGTTTGGGATGCTTGAGCGGAGAACTACAAACTGGCCGTTTGCAGATCAGGGCCAGGTACACTTCGCAGAAGATCAGACAGCTGGAGAAGGATGTGATTAGAACACAAGATTTATATTGAGGCATTATTTACGTATCAAAAATACCAGAATATGCATGGTTTAGATAATAAATGCATGCAGAGGGTAAGAAAGCAATACCGATCTTTGCATAATAACGTTGCAAGGACAAAGTGTGAAAGAAGGGGGAAATAACAGGGAAGCATCTGCATCTGTTGCTCCTCCCCGTATCTGCCCATTGATGGATTTTGCACAGTTGATATTTGCAACTACGTGTCATTAGCAGCGGTTGGGTTTCCTGTACATTTGAGATGCTTGAGTGGAGAACTGCAAACTGGCCGTTTGCAGATCAGGGCCAGGTACACTTCGCAGAAGATCAGACAGCGAGAGGCCCATGAGATAATTCCACTTGGTCTGACCATGCGTCATGCATAATTACTGTTGAGAACCAAAATGGTAGCAAGCCAAAATTCTCCTAACTTTGAAAGCAGATGTCTCTGGAACTACAACAGCTTTTTTCATGAAATAGAAAGCTATAGTCATGTTTTTGAAGGCTCTATTACCACACTAAAAATCATTCTAGACCGGTATATTGCTTTAAGCCAGCGTATCAGACCCTGTCCCTTAACGGTTAACATAACATGCCTTTTTGACTACTCCAACATAACAAAAGGGGGGGGGGTGGTTCCACCCCCCGCCCCTCGGAAAACCAACTTCCACTATAGCTATGGCCTTGAAATATGGACCACTTATTCTTGCCCATAAATGAGGGAGTAGTTCCAAATTTTGGGCCCACAGGTGGTCTGGTCTACAAATTACACACATTTGAAATTTACAGACCGGCAATATGGTTTTCCATAGGAACCAATACAAAAAATTTTAATTTGGTGGAAAACGCTTGGCAATGGAAATTTCTGACAGAAAGT
>JAOBRC010210245.1:0-15065 GCA_027575255.1 Scolionema suvaense | reverse complement strand
ACACAGTTCAGACTATAATTATCATGACTTTTACTACAGATATCTTCTACATGAAAGATTGCAATATGACAATATGGATCGGGCAAAACAAAACAAATAACTAACTAAACAAAATACACACATGGCAGGAATCAACAAGTCAAGTTTTTAATATTAGCCACCTAATCATAATAAGTTCCCTTAAATGATACTGCAAACCCTCAACAGTTGTTAACCTTTAGTCAAGCTTTACAGGCATTTTAGAACCTTTTCAAATTTTTTATATATGTCACATATTAATCTCATCAGGTGGCAACCTTTGGAAGAGAAACCACCAGCATGCCACCTGCTGTGAAGCTGTAAACAGAAATGAGGAAAAACAGAAATTTTGGCATTCTAGAAGCTGCAAGTCCCCTCCAGTTTGTTATTAGCCTACTAATTGTACATCAATCGAAAGATCTCAACAGACTCTACAAAATAGTGTCGGTATTTTTGTCGCTTTTGACTTGAACAAAAGTTATGACCAATTTAAGTTGAAATCTCGAGATTTCCTAAAAAATTTCTGAAATTTTTCAAATACAGAGCTACAGCCTTAGATTGGAAAAATATCTCTAAAAATGTTGACACGGTTTGGGAGGTACAGCATGTAGGTTTCATCAAAAGTTGGTTTGCTGAAACAATATTGATCACAGGGGGACTTAGAGCTCTGCAAAACCCTATGACCGTCTTTTCAAATACTCCCTTTGTTTCAAAGCAGCAGGTGGCAATTTACCTCAGAACCTGCAGGGAAAGAAGCAGGTCTCTTTTTCTGATGCATTGAACACCCAAAGACGTTTTGAAAACGTTTCTGAATAAATAGAAGCCATTGAATGAAGCACTAACTGAGCCTTTGCAGTATCCTTAAATACTGCATAAACTCTCATCAACAGAGAAGAACACTGATGTCCGCTCTTGCTTCAATTTATGCTTTATTAGTGAACTGTTACTTGCGCTAGCTGATTTGATGTTTGCGGGGCCTGTTTCATCAAACGAGTAAATTGAAGAGAGTGAGAATACATCTCTCCATCAGCTCAGATCCAAGAAAAGTTTCTTCCACAGTTCATGTCAGCTGTTAATGCAATGTCGTGCCTTATTCCTAAGCTATCAACATGATTGATCCCTTTGAGAAACATGCAACATGACGTGCATCCTGAGCAACAAAACTTGACGTTGAGTGGATTTACCAAGGAGAAACAATCTCCAGAGAGGGGACACCACTCTCACACTTTTACAGGGCACAAATTGTCTGCCGATGACGTACACAGACAAGAAACCAACCAAAAATATGTAAGATGAATGGGGTACCTCCGAAGACCAATGCATGAACCACAAGAAATTAAACAAATGACTTGATTAAACAAGTGACCCAACTCCTTCGCCAGTGAACAATGACCATCTGAATGCCAGAACGTGAGACTCCTGCTGCAGCCTTAAACAAATGGGCGCCCAATACTCAGCCCTATTCAAACAATCTACCGACACTGAAGTTACAAAGTATGCCAACATAACATACTCAGATACTCACAGGCACACACACACAAACAAATAAATGCAACAAAAAGAACAAAAAACAACAACAGCAAAAAAACATGACAAAATATGTTAAAACATACAAAAAAAAAATAGGCAGGCTAGCCACAATAAAAAGAAACAAATACCAAACAGTCATAAATTAATGACTTGTAATAAAATTCCATCCAACTAAATTAAATTGGAAAGTAAATTCAATAAATGATGTGCCTATATACACAACAAAATGAAGACAATGAATAAACATGAGAGAGGAAAGTAAAAGTCAACAGTCAACAAGTAACACTCAACAGTGTGAACAGTCAACAGATCAATTGCAAAGTGTCCTCAATTGATGGGCACATAGAAGAAAAGACAGGCGGTGGCATTGCTTAGGTTTGAAATCTTGGCTTACGCAATAGGAGCTTCATTGCATATAAGCCACAACCCTGCATTCAGGCAGTTGATCTAAGCCCAGTTGTGGCTGCCAGTCTGTACTGATCCGGATTGGTTGATGGTGGCTACTAGATGAAACTGGGAAGAAAAGGAAACTCCCTCTTCCACAAAAACAGGCACACGAAGACCAGGCACACAATTAGACAAACAGGAAATAGGAGTAGTGATTGGAACGATCCTCCCACCATGGACTTATTGTAAGATGAGAATAACTCCTGCCTTGAAAATCTCTTTGGTACAAGAGTCAGAACACTTACACAAGGGACTAATGCATGTAATCGCATCTGATAGGCTTCAGGGGCCAAGTAAAAATCCAAAGAAGAGCTAGCGCTGTTCTGCACAGGCAGCGGAATACCGCTACATTTCTCCTCCGATATTGAGCAGAATAAATATATATCGCAAGATGCAGAGATACAAACAGTTGAGCTAAACATTTTGTGCATTGGTGATGCACCTTTCAGCTCCTCTACTAAGACAAACATCAGCTGCATCATGCTCAAAGTTGTAATTAAAGTCTCTATTGGTGTTCCGTAAACTAGACGTAAAAATGGCATTCAGAAAATTTGTCCGATCAATGGCCTTTGAAGCAGATGACAGAAGGGATGAATTTAGCACCACAGCATTTGCTACTGGCAACGGCAGGGTCATTTCAGAAGTGAGATAACAGGTCAGAAACCTGAGACACTGAGAGCTTGTAAAACTGCGTTAGCACAACAGGTGTTCCCTTTGATCGCCAATCCTGGTCGCACCGACATAATCAGAAGAGAGTTTGAGGAGTCATCACAATTGCTACGACAGACTTTTGATAAAGTCAACTGCTTTTGAGAAGCTTTTGTAGTCTGTGGAAGATATACTCGAGAGCCTTCAGGTGATGAGGCCCACGATGAACACTCTTGGGCAACCCAAAGGCAGAAGGAGACCCGGCTTCACAGAGTCTATAGTCAGTACCTTGCCAATGGAGTCATCAGAAATGCTCATCAGAAATGCTTCCAACGAAACTCTTGATATAAGCAAGACGTCTTCTCAAGACAGGTTTGTGCCGTAGTACAGATTACGTTGTTGCACTTTCTGTACTCGTAGATGCCTCAAAACGGTATGCATGTTTTGCCAGATTCAGCGAGAACTGCTCGACCAAGGATTGGCTCGAGAGTCTAGGGAAATTGGGATCTTGATCAGTAGTAAATTATGCTTGAGCCGAATTCAACTTCCAGCACAAACAGGAATGTATGCAGATGCGATTAACGAGTCTTTAGTCTCTAAGGAGAAGGTGCCGACATATCTAAGCTGATTTTGAGATGGTGGTTAACCCTAAACAGCGGGTTTTTCTTCAAATACAATGCCCGACGGGACGCGTATTGTCCCCACAGCTAGATTTGACCCATAAACACAAAACAATGTAAACAAAGAGAAGGCAATGGTATTTTATGATAAAGTAACCAATATTCTAACGATTTAAATAGGAGTGAGATCCTATGTTTATCTGGGAAAAATTTGTTGACATCATCAAGTTTGCACACTTCTGACCTGGGTTGACTTGCGCAATTTTGCTGAAGGTGCTAATTTTAGTTCTCAGTCTCCCAAAAATTACTAGCACTGGCTCCTGGCATATATTGATTGATCATAAACCATGAACTAGTGGTGCTTTGCTGCCCTTTCCCGCCAATTTTTCATTAAAATGAGCCAAATATGACATCAACCAGCAAAAACAATGAACCACCTGCTCGTGTCACAGTCCGTCGAACCCAAATTTTATTAGTGTTTTGGAATGCCCATATAAGGTTAGTAACACTGCGACAGTTTTGCGCATACAGCCGCAGTGTTTTTTGAACTACCACGCGAAAACCATGCTAGCAGGAACTCTACCCAATCACAGGGTGGTGAATTCTGCAGATGACAGAACAGATGAGCAGAGTAAATGAAAAAAAAACAGCAATTCAGCAGGTCAAAACAAAAATTCACTGGACACAAGCTGATCAAAGCACCTGGGCTCATACAAAAACTATTGTTATCAAAGTAACGTACAACAAGTCACAGAATTACTGCACTCCCGGAAACTTAATTTAGAATCTTTGTGTCAAATGAAAGAAAAAATCGAGATATCAGCCATAAGATTCACACCACGAATGACAAAAACAGGCTTAAAAATTTTTTAAAAATCCTGAAAATAGCCATTTTTGACATAAATTACCACCCGCAAGCCTAAGCTTTTCCTTAGGCATGGCACAAGGTTCATAACATCTGCAGAGTGACCCCAAAGAATCACACCAAAATGACAAAAAAGGGGATGAACCATCTATGACGCATTCGGAAAAGACCCTAAAAAGGGCCAATTTCGGATGAAAATTTCCACCTGCAAACATAACGACATTTTCCAGAGAAATGGCACATGGTTTCCAACACATTGGGATTAGCTCCTAACATTCACACCAAGAATGGCAAACAGTTTTTGATATACAAGAAAAAACCCCTGAAAATCTCCATTGTCGGATACAAATTGTCAACCGGAAGGCCAATGAAATTTCTTCAGACATGGCATATGGTTGACAACATAAACAGACTTACTGTAAGATTCACACCAAAAATTACAAAAAATGATGAATGGATCATGAAGTATTTAGAAAAAGAAACCCTAAAATTGACCTTATTTGGATGTAAATTAACACCTGCAAGCCAAACAAAATCACTCCATCACTTTTTCTTACTTACGAATTGTAACATTAATACCTAATTCAAGGAAAATTCATTCAGTGGTTATCTGGGAAAATACTTTGGCGGCGGATGGAGACACAGATGGAGCATGAACGAAAGGACAGACGGAGGTACACAAGGACAAACAGACCTCATTTTATAGGACTCTCCTAAAGAGGGAATACAAAAAAACGAAAGGTTCAGAGTTGTCATGTTATGCCTCACATAGAATCTGCTTTGTTCACATTGCAAACTTCATTGAGACTAGAACCCATTCTGTTTTTGGAAGAATTAGCCATGGGTTAGTTATTCTGAAGTCAGTGCCTTTGCTGTCAGACTTATTTGGGGTTCATGTTTGACTACCAATCCATGCGATAAAACTGCATCAATCAATCAAGGGATCAAGCCATTTAGGATGACCTCTAGGTTCATGAGACAAACCTGCCTTTGACGTTAGACCACACAAGAACATCAACGTTACTCAATTTCCTTCCATAAACACAACCTTGGAATTGCCAGACTTATTCTCTTGGCATTCACCAAAGCAGCTGACAGCCAATAATTGGCAACAGGTGAGAACTAGACGTTGGTCGCATGGGAAATAAGAAAGGGATCGTACATTGGCAGCCACGACAAACGTGGTCAAAATCCAGGTTCTCCACAAAAAAACATTGAAACTTCAAGCTATGAATTGATGTTAGGGGAGAAAGATGATCCACACATATATATTCCAGAACATATTTCTCACATAAGCTCGTAACCACGAATGACTACAGCTTGACAAGTTTTGTCCTCTCCATGAATGTAAGCTGTGCAGACAATAGAACAATCCAAACACAGGTAATCAGGCATCTCATATGTCAGTCTCCAACAATGAAACAATGCGGACATAACTCCACAATAAACAATGACGAGGCAAAAATCTTTGGGTGCTTACGGATGTCACATCATCTATTTAACATGGTTATGTTAATGCTGCTTCCAACTGGGATTCTTGTCAACATAACTATTGGACAATATCATCGGTGATTAGTCATCAACATTTAAAAATAGTGGACAGGTTGACGGTTCAGGTATGTGGAGGAAGTCGTATTTACTGTATCCACCTTGAGGAAGCATTGTATGTAGAACGCTGTTTCTTCATTTACAGCATCACTTAAGCTGAAAGTTTAACAAAAAACATTCTTGTGTGAGCAGTCTATACGCATAATATTTGCACTATTTTCTTAACGACATAAGATTTCCTTGCATTGCACATGTCTCACTGAAAGAAAACAAAACATTATCTAGAATTAAAAATATAGACAGCAGCACATGAACACGAACTGCACAATAATTGCTACGATGTGCAGCAATACAATTGTCAAGGAATATGACTTGGGAGATACGGAGTGCAGAACAACTTCCACTAAACACTCTGCAAAACAACCAGTGAATTAACAAATATAAAATCTTGAGAGCTAGTAGATCTTGGATAAACTAAAAGAGTGCAAACCAAATACTTAGCCAAATGAAGAAAATAGGCATTCTACTCTACCTTTTTTTATGCAAATCCCACAGTCGCAAATTGCCGTCATCACCACAACCAAATAGCATCAATTTATCCGGTTCGGGATGAAAGTGCACCAAACTATTAAGCACAAAATTACAAACACATTAAACTTATAAAAAAATGAGACAAAGTGGTGGCATTATCTTAAATCACTGCTACTGAGAACAGCTATGAATAACAGGTACTATCTAAAAGCATCACTCATACTGTAAAGACTCAATTATGTCCCCTACTTTGAAAATTCTCTCTTCAAACAAGCCTCCACCTCAAAACCAATTTCCCGCAAATAAGCCCTCACTCTCAAATAATCTCCCAACACCAAAATCGATTTCTGACAAATATGTCCCCATGACCTTAATCGAGATATTAGAGTAAGATACATTTGAAATGTCAAGGGAAGATCTTGTTAACCGTAAACAGCAAAGAAATTTAGCCTATCGATGAAAGCACTGGAAATTGACAGGCTCATGACTTCTTTCTTCTGTCCTCATTTTTTGTCAATGCCCTACCCTGCTTGAAGAACAAGCTCATTGTACCGTATTATTTTACTTAGAATGCTGAATGAACCAGACATGAGTATGGCAAATGATGCAATCTGCTGAAAGCACAACACGGGCCAGTCAACGACTTTCTTGCAACTGGGGATTCAGGAGCACTCTAAGCCTTTTTTAGCAAAGAGGATATAAGTTCTTGATTCTTTAAATTCCACCTTCTAGTTAGAAATATTGTTAGACGATTACAAAGAATTAAAAAAATAGCCAAATGGAAAACAGAACTAGGCTCAGAGAAAGCAGTAACAATAATATTTGCTTGAGTATAGCTCTATGAAAGAGATCAGAATTAACAGCTATACAAATACTGTTCAAAGTACTATCTGAAATCATAAAACACCACAGAGTCAAAAGATCGACTGATTGTGTCAATTTCATCGAAGTAAAGGCAGGGAGAATGCCTTCAGGGTTGCTTCTCGATTAGGTCTCTAATGAAATCATTTGAGTTATCTCCACTTCCCTATATTTGTGGCAACAAAACGCAAATATAACTCATCAGATCATCAGTAATTTTTCCTAACAGGCTTTATAATATAGTAGCCATGAATAATGGCAACTTGTTTCACAATTACAAAATGAAGGATGAGGCAATGAGGATGGTGGATTAGAGGGAGTAAAGGGTTAAGCTTGATTTACAGTACAAGAGACAAAATTTCTCCAATCATGTCAGTAAATTTGATTGAAGATAATTCTTTGTTGCAATCAAATCTTGCAATCTATTCTTCTGCCGCAAAACTAGGAGGTACAGTGGTGGTGCTCTAGGGATATTTCCCAGCCTATTCATAGCATACTGCCATGCACCAGGAGGTTTATCAAATGCAACCAGTAACTTGTAGTGTCCAACTAAACACATGTGCTTTCCAGGCTTAATTAATTCACTCTCCTATGCATTATGAGATCAGCTATATTGGCATGCATGCACCTGTGTAAAAGCTTGAGACTGCTACGCAACATACTTTATGCAAGTCAACTCCTTGAACCTGATGCTGAAATACGGCACACTGTCAATACTATAATTACTATAATATCACATTTGTCTTTCACACAAAAAACAGAGAAGAACAGTGAACAAGTTCAAAATTACAAATAAGAGGACAAATCAGCTCTTTGGGGACATTAATGACCACGTCAAAGCTAATCATAGTTCTTTCTTTCAAAACTCATTTCTTTAAAAATCACCTGATTTTCATCATTTATCTTCACATACAAACAATCCCGCAATTCAGGAAAATGTGAAGTACATGGATATACGATAGTACACAGATGAAAGAAAGGACAGACCTGTGCTCAATGGAACACTATGTCTAACAGTTAGAGTTTAAAGCATCAGAAACTTTTTTTCCACTGACACTTGGTCACAAATGTGACTAATGAAGCCCAGAACAATAGATGTCCTGCATATCATCTTTCAAAAACTAAAGAAACATTATTTTCATGAAATCTTTAACCCGAAGGTTAACACATTTCAAAATAGACCATCAATCTTGTGTCACTACTACACCAGTGCCAACCTTCTCATACTTACTAACCATAAAAAGGGTAATTACATCGCAGTTTACCTTATAACACCCACACAATCTCGAAAGTTATGTGTATAGTACTGTTCATGAATATCGTACACCTTCACAGTGCCATCACTGGAACCTGCAAAACACAAGGAATGAGTATTGCAAAACATATTTAGCCACCAAACCATGTTCAACAATGGTAAAGCATTGTCAATACGTTTCACATAGCAGAGCGCAAGGCTCAGCAGCTACCATGTTGACTGTTCATGATGTCGTTGGAGCATGTTTTCAAGCTTCGCCATTTGCTAACTAACAGCACAAAAAGCCAGATTAGAAAAGTTACAAAAGAATTGCTATTTTCTCAAACTAAAACGTGAAATAACAGCAGGTCAAGAATAGATGACCGAGCTCGTTCTATAATCACCAGGGCAAACATGCATGATCTAAAAGTTGCTTCAGTAGAATCAGAATTAAATAAACAGCCTGCATTATTCACAATTGGTGGTGGTTACATGCTTGCATGATGACCAAGACAGCAAAAACATTTTATGCATAGGACAACCACAAAAAAATGCAAATATATGCTGACTGGTATCTGCAAGCAAATTCACTCACAGTGCCCAAATAAACACACCCCTTCTTTTAAACACACCTTGATTTTTCAATAAATGCCACCCTTTATTAAATGCCCCTCCCCCTCGAATAGACGCCCCTCTAGAGGATTGTTTACTAGAGGTACACAAATTAATACATGAACAACAAAAACTACTACTACTACTACTGCTACTACTACATTATTTCAGTTTTGTGGTTTTATTTCATATAAGAGTATGGAAATATGGAAAAGATGAGATAGACAATAACACTGACATGTAATCTAGTAATCATTTCATCGATGTATAAAGCTTAATCTGCAGAGGAACTTGTGGCCTGGACATAGCTCAGGCACAAACACTCAGCACGATGCAGGGAAATTACAAGTAATACAAAATCAGAATTTAAATAGCTACAAATTATAACACGAAAAAATGCCAACAAACAACAAAAGAAAGAAACAATGCCCGGAATCACTCACAATGTGTCAATCTTAACTGTTCAGACTTTTTAGAGACACAAATCAGCGGCTGTGCCGGCTGGGTGCGCAAATGCTCATACTCAGCCTGTCTGGTGTACCTGGTAGCAACTTTTCAGGGTTGGCCTCTGATAGTAACTGGCTTCCGCAACGTGGAAAAAGCTCTGTTTGATGATGAAATACTGCAGCGTTTCTGAATAAAATGCCTGCCTATTTTCAATACATCACTATTTAAAACAGTACACAAACTCAAAGGACCTTATTTTCTACCTTTTTGAGGTACATGAAAAAATTAAAATCACTGAAAAGGTCAATTTAAAGCACAGTTGTCCTTGTGTTTCAGTATTTTTAATCCACTGTGAATAGCATGTGCCAAAGATACTAAAAGGGTTTTGGAACGCCTGTCTCAAACTGCTCAAAATGGCCAAATCATCTTCGGCTCAGACTTCTTTCAGTGGCTCACGTAAAAGTCAACAGATTATTTCTGCTATTCGCTAAGAGAAATCTAAATACTAGATTTCCTCTTGATCTTTTATGTCGCCTAACTTCATCCGATAACCAATTTCCTACTTTTGAGACACACTTGATTCCCAGCATACCATTTTCATTTCATCGAATTCAGTGTACATAGGATTGCAAAACAGTCTCTTTAATTTTTCATATCTACTTTCCTTCTCGAAATATGATAAATGATGATTAAAACTTTGCATTTGCATTGACCAAGCTACATGCAAGTTAACTTAATCAGCATGTAACATCGGAACAAGAAACTAACTTAAAACTTTGAGACACAGTTTTGCAGATCCATTCCACTTCTTTCCATTTACGGCAATTGAGATATTTCACATTCACCTCCAAACGAAATATGAACACAGAGATAATCCTGAATTCTGAGATAATCCCCTCTGACCATTATTTTCAGATAACCACACGATTGTTTCCAACTTCACGTGTGATTGTTTGGTAATGAATGAATGTCATCACAGCTTGGCCGCAGCACTGTATAAAACCACAATAGGAGACACAATAGCATTTCTTTAAAAGGGAATTGGGAGTGAAGGGCCCGATCTTTTGCAATGGAACTTGCACTGTTTGTAAGACTGCGATTTTGTGTATATCATAAGTATGTAAAATTCACAAATTACAACTTTTTGACCGAATGAACCCGTTCAGTATCCTTAAGAATGAAAAAAATGTGATTCATAACATATCGAGAAATAGGCATGCGCTTCCGGGATAAGCAGAGCAATTGCATATCACTAAGAGATCTTTATCAAGGAGGAAAAGAATAAACAGAGTAGTCTTGGGAAGACTACAATGCTGAACTCGACGTGTGCCTCTAAAAGAATCTTACACTAGGAGTAGGCACTCCTACATGACGGTGTCTGAACATGCGTGAATGCCTTTTCCAGGGAGACATATCTGGTTGAGCAAAAGCTCCCTGTGACAGTGACCAGGAGCCATACCAAGCAGAACATCATCAGTTCAGTACCCAAGAAAGGATTTCGCGCCTAAACTAAATATCCTTATTGCTAATCTTTTAAATTGATTTGGGCGGAGCAAGCAGTAGTGGCCAACTACCACCAGTTAAAACAGGCGCGACTCCCTTCACTCATGTCCCAGGGCCTACATTTGTTCAAAAAACAGGAGACAAACACTACGAAAATCTGGTCCCTGTACTATCACTATTGCTTTGTCATTGCAGTGAAGCCACTGACCGTCAGGTGAAGATTGTATAAGTGCTGAATAGGGGCCTCTGTTTAGAGATCCACTACTCCCTCAAAACTTTACATGCTGTTTTCAAAGACTTCATAGCGCTTGCACAATACTAATGGGCACCCACTTCTACTGCAAAAAAATGCATGGCCCACCCATTACCGCGAATCTCAGCGCAGAGGCAACAGTACTTATCTACCTTAGTTGAGTGCCACGAGTCCATGCTTTCCTCACACAGGCATGTCAAATCAATTATAGTTACAGAGGATAGCTTACGTGTGTGTAGGAGGAGGCCTGGACGTAGCTGCGAGATAGCCAAAAAGGACAGGATGACAAGCTTGAACTCAAGATCAACTCGTAGCTTCCAATCTAGAGCATGAAGGAGCAGGCAGTCAGGTTCATGCTTCATAGTTGGCTTGCTTCCTTATTTAACAGTCGTGACCACCATTTCTTTGAGCAAGCTTTCATTGCTGAAATATTGTGACCTTAGAACACTATCATGGCGGTGGGTGTAGCGACCTTGGCGATGAGCCAGTCTACAACTTCCAAGAATGTGCACCGAAGTGCAAGGCAAAACCCTACACAGCGTCCAGTTTTGCTCTTAGGTGATGTGTCATCTCATCAGACTAGCGTGTGATGGCAGGGTGTCATACGTTGCACCAAGGCAGAATAAAATCAATGGAAGAGGTAGTGACAGGAGAGTCCTCCAAGACAAGTTGTTTGGGGTCCTGGACACTCAGTGGCACTGCCTTGATAAGTAATGCCTCATTGTCGGACTCTTTCACAACATTTTATATGAGTTGCCTGTATTTATATGAACTTTTCGGAGGTCTTGGTGGTGGTTTAAGCGAGCCTAGACCGGCACAATTTGCCTGGTGAAAGCCGAAATTTTTATGAAATGCCAGTTCACTCTCAGCGCCTGCTACCAACAAGCAAAAATATGTGATTTTCTGCATGTGATCATAAAAAATTTTCTCAAAATAATTTCCACTCATATTTAACATAAAGACGACAGCAGATCAGCATAAGCTGTTGAAGAATGGACCCCATTCCAACAAAAACACATCGAATTGCAATATAAATAATAAGATATGCTGTAACTTTGTGAAGGGTTACGGTTTATCCAGTGAATTGGCACACACACTGCCACTGCATGCAATTATAAAACTCAGAAACAAAACTATTGCAATTGACCTCTAGCTAACCTGTTGCTAACAAACTTGAAGACGCGTCAAACTGCATATGTAGGACAATAGTTGAATGCGCTCCCTGAAATCAGAAGTTTGAAAAAAAAGTAAACAAAACCTGTAAAGCATGTAACAAACACCAAACTGCCTGAACAGATACATGAAGATACAAATGTATCAAAACCTGTGAAACAGGCATCGTGCAATAGCGTGGTTCAATGCTCCTTTTGGAGTCCAAGTACATGCCAAACGAAACACAGAAAATAATTATGATTGAGAAAGTTTGAAAGCTGGAGGAAAGTGTTACTCTGTTCTTGAGGTAACAGACTCCATATGGCATAACTCATGTTTGAACTAATAGTCTATGCTGCAACGAAATAATACAAGCAGCATCTCAACTCCAACAAAATAGGCCCATCTAAATGCATACTTCGAACGCACTTTAAAATGCTCCACGCACAACATATTTGCTATAGACATAATTAATCATAAATAGTTTTCTGTATGTCTTGGAAGAATTTCCTGTACCCAAAAAAAAAATCAATAATGACAAATTGCTATTTCATTTGTTCTATAACCCTTACGTCCAAGTGCCCTGTGTACTTTGCCGACACAATAACACAAAATAACAACTATGCTATCGCTATCCTATGACACGACTCTACATTCACACAACACAAGCCACAGAATTGGTCCACTAACTTACTTGACGACCTTTGAGTCAGATCAAAGAAAAAAGAAGTCAGAATGACAGAATACGCGATTTTGTACACAAAATAAGCGACCAGTTATGAACATGAATTGCCACGCCCACAACAAACACATATCTTCTGAAAAGAATGAAACGGCCTTAACATGCTTACTATTGTGGCAACTTTTATAACAAAATTTGCAAAAACAGATTGGCACAGAAATATTGATATTTTCCCATGTAAATAAAAAAAACACAATGAAATTGGCCATTTGATCACTTAAAAAACAACCACCACACTTTACAACATTCGTTCCATTGCCCCAAAGATTCAAACCAAAAATGACAAAAAACAAAAAAATAATGAAGAAATCTTGACATAATTCAAAAGAAAAAAAAGATTTTTGGACGTAAACTGCCACCTGCAAGTCAAACAGGACTCCCCAAACATATGAAACTTAGGTCATTACTTACATTGAAAGAACAAAAAAGGTGCGGTCAGTTTACAAAATGTTTTCAAAATTCTGAAAAACACTTATTTTTAAAGCGAATTGCCACCCACCTTCCTTATGACACATAGCTCAAAACATAACTTCACTTACTCTGAAGTTTCACATCAAAATTACATAGTAATGCACGGATCTTAACATATTTTGTTTCGAAAAAAAGCCCTAAAGCTTGCCATTTTACAGTATAAACTGCCATCTGTAATTAAAGTAAATTCTTTATCAAAAATCTGGCTCTGCTACTTTCTTTCCATTATTCATCTTGACCTTGTTTGCCTATGTCCGGAAAATCTAGCTTAGATGACAGACGGAAAGATACACAGGTGGGCAGAACAGGGCGGACGGAATGAAAAGCCTTATTTCATAGGACTCGTCCACTGAACATAAGTCCCAAACCACATATATATTGACATGAACAGAAAAAATCCAAAAAGATACCTTCCATCGACGAGCGACTGTCTTTTCTTTTAAGTTCCACAAATGCAGCAGGAGAGATCTTGTAGCAACAACAAGAACCTGTTCAAAAATTTAGTATATAAACCAGTGAACAGCAAAGTCAGTGAAACTGCCCAGTAACTAGGTCATAAAACAGCAGCTTCACAGCTAAAATGCTTGTCGGTAAACATAAATTCTCATGCAGAATAAAAAATCAATACTGTTGCAGGGTTTGATGCTGCCAATTATGACGATGGCCTGTTTTAGGCACCAAATAGCAATTCTGCATAATTGATGATACCATTGTGCACCTCATTAGCATAGAAATATTGTTCTTTCTAGCGCGTGTAAACATGACATTCTTACAGCTATCAGTGAACATCATATCACCATCGTATCTATCATACAATAAGAAATTAGTCTTCTTTAAACTGAAGTGAATTGGGCTTTGATGTCCTCAGAATAGATGTGATTGACTAGGCAAAAACCTTTCTTTCCTCATCCGTGTCAAATCCATACATCCATTAGGCAGTATCCTTACCAGGGTTCGAAAAATAAAAAACAATTCTACCAGGACCAGTTCGGCCTGCACATGCTCATCTAATCGAGTCCGACGTGATACGGCCAGGCCGGACAACATGTAAGTTAGAGCACCAGTAAAGCAAATATTAATTATTCATATCAAATCCTAGAAGACTTCCCCAAGCAATCATCAAAGTCGTTGCATAAACAGTGTGTGTGACTTCACTATTTCCGACACTGTTACATTGTAATGCTACAGCTGCTGTATCATTTTGTTTTGATTCAAAAATCGTAATGGATGCAAAGCAATCATCAAGGGCACATAGAGAATTTTCCAGGCAAACATTTCTAGGTTCAGTCGAACCAGCATTGCGGGTTTTATCAAATCTGACAAGCAATGCATTGGGTCCCAGACCGCCGGACCTGCTAATTTTTGAACCCTGCATAATATTTGCTGTTAGTCTTGACTTTTAAAGGGATCCTCCGGCTAATATATCCATAAATTTAAAACAGCTTATCACTGCGTAAATAGCACAAGTTTGTTCTGATTTTCGCTTCTTTTTTCATTTTAACCCTATTTAGGGGGGGGGGGGGGGGGGTATATTTACCTCCCCCTCCGAAATTTTTCGATAACTTTTGAACGGCTATTGATAT
>JAOBRC010210134.1:0-15067 GCA_027575255.1 Scolionema suvaense | reverse complement strand
TCAAAAACAAAGGGAACAGCAAAACAGTGAATAAATGAAAATGGGCTGACCCTGACAGGCCAGGTACTTCACGGATGATAACTGCATCAGAGATTTTACAGGGCAAAACAAAAGTCTAACATGAAGAATACCCTAATTTCAAGGTTTTCAAGGTTTCCCACCCCAAAACACCTCATTTTCAAGGTTTTCAAGGCCACCTGGTCTGATTTCAAGGTTTTCAAGGTTTTCAAGGTCCGGCATACACCCTGCTTATAACCAAGGCTACTTTTCGTCATCCCCCCTCCTCCCTCTCTTATTGCAGCATTTTCCAGCTCAACTAAAAGCAGGGGGGTCAGATTCTGTTGTGAGAGACTCAACAGCCGTAAAACAATCTTTTTTTTTTAATTTATTACTGCTACTTCAAAGATGAAAACATCCTTATGCCCTTTCTTTTTACTGCATCTCTCCACTCTTTTATCCGAGAAGTCCTATCCCCTCCCCCCATTTTTTCCCCACACTTTATCTCCCTTAGGAAAGGGCGGAGCATGTACAGGCAAAAAAACGACCTGGAAAGGTTCACTAAAATGTAAGTGCTAGCTATCTTCTTTCTTTAGCATATTCGAAAATAGGCATATGTAGTGGTAAACACTAAGCAGCAAATGAGAATTTATATGTGCACATTCTAAAATGGCAAACTTCATCAGCATAGAATCCACAAGAAGATTTCAACCCTGATCGGTGTATCCTCTAGGTCAGATATAGAGTGCTATATGGTGGGTCAAGCAGTAGTCGCTAAACACCACCAGCTAGTCTGCAAAATCAGGTATGAATAGGACAGCATATCCTGCATGTTACACCTTGATTGCAACCTATAGAAGAGATGGCAATCCTCAAAATGTCCTCAGACTTCATTAACTGGGATTACAGCTTTGTTACGGCAGAATAACCATGTATGGACGGTCATTGTCTGTTCTGAGACTAATCTTTCAGTGCTTTAAATAAAGCCAGTCATTGGAATACATCCAGCAGGTTTACTTGTGTGACCAGCAGAAAAATACCTTGAATCGGTCACGTCAGCAAGCTTTTAAATCAACGATGATTCGTAGTTGTATCTATTTCTATTGGTGATGAATCCCATTAGTGGTATAACAGTTTTCTTCACACTTCCGTGCAAGATTTTGTTTTGTAATGCTAAATGTTAAAATGTTAAAAGTCAGCAACAACTGCAATCAAAACTCACATGTTTCCTTACAATCTGTTTTGCCAAAGGCCCAGCTTCCAATAGATATTTTCAGGAAGCCCACCACCTGCTGAGCGCACACCGCATAGGCAGATCAAAAGAAAGGTGTCAGGTCTGGATCTTGTGAAAACTTGCACCATGGATTATACCTGGGCAGAGGATCAGCACTTTCAAGCTATTTCAGCTGTCTCCACACCTTGGTGACATTACAGAAGGACGGAAGGACAGACCTCATTTTATAGGCCTCTTCTGCTAAAACGGGAGTCCAAAAATAGATCTTTGCAACAGCATACCATTACATTGACCAAGTAAATCTTAGGAAACTCCATAATTTCGAGCTGAAATGTAGTTTTATCGCAATTGTCGAAAATGACAGATCATTTTGATGGCGTAAGCAAAAATTGAGAGACATCACTCATGAAATAATTATGCCAAACTATTTGGACAATGACATAGTTTATAACTGCCTAAGTTTCATTGGCACAGATTAAGCCACTCTGAAGCTATGGAGCAGGGGCTATAATGCCACCCTCATCCTCCGGGGACCACCACCACCAAAATGACCCTGGTGTGGATAGGGTCATAGCCTTACAAAAAAATGATCTCTTGTTGATGTTCAATTCTTCTATCGATACTAGCAAGAATTCGTATGCCCAGTCTGTAATAAGCACATTGGTTACCATTTTTCGGGGTAATCGACCAGCAAAGTATTTCCTCTACCAAGATGTCAGCCTGGGTCAATGTCACAAATGTGAGTAAAAAGGAAATGGATTGGAAGCTTGCAATTTTTTGTTGTATGTTTTTAGATATCAATGGTTAAATCACCACATGTTTGCTAACAATAACGCTACAGAAAACACTGACTTGCTGAATGGTAATTGCTTTCAGTGCAGCATTGCCAACCCCGAATGGCTTTCTAGGCTGGCAAAACCTACAAAAAACTTTTGGCTTGCACCTGGCTGAGGGTGGCACTTCCATGATGAGGTAAATTTCATTGAATTTCAAAGGCTGGTGCTACACAGTGAGCCTCTTGGAGTGAAATCTACAGAAAATCCAGCTTTGAAGAACAATTTTTTTCCAATCAAAGCTATTCCTATTCTTAGCATGTTCTTTGTTCTTGCATAGAAAAAGGGTAATTTTCAGACTGACTGAATGAATGCATTTCAAACAAAAATTGAAAAATCTTCCTTATCAGAACAACCTCAAATTATCTTAGTCAAAACAAAACTGATTGCAACTGGCTCCTTTCGGGAAGTGTCAAGGCTCTGGCCAATAGTGACATTCAGGTCTCGCTAGATTTAATTGGTTCAGACAGGTGAGCAAGCAGCAAGTGTAAGCATGTGAGTTTGATGCCAGCAATAATTGGGCACTCTATGCAACATAAAAAGGATGCAATTTTACAAATTTTTCTTCAATTTTTCTTCTTGTGACTGACATGTTGAAGGAGCATGATACATTTTTGCAAGCAGAGCGTATTCCAAAACGTCAACCTTTCTTCGTCTACACAATCATGTAATTTTGTTTCAATTTCAGGATTGCATGCTTCTCACTGATACGCAGGCAAACTGCTATTCGCAGTGCTATTCTTCATCAGGTATAGTGCGGGCAGATATCTTCTGCAATAAAAAATCGGGCAAATAAAAATTTTATCTGTTAATATGTAGCATTCCTTGCATGAACAATTTCAGTCTTTTTATGAAATCTCCTTCTTTACCAGCCAGAAGGCTAACCAGTTGTTTGTACCTTGTTCATGTGTGTGAAGTTTAAGAAAAACAGACAGGGTTAGTTATTAGAGGCTACTTGGCTCATGATCTGTAAACAGGGTTTCCATAAAAGCCTGCATGTCTGAGCATCTATTTAAAAACCACAATTATACGACACTTGGATGCTAAATCATCCCATATAACTAGCCAAAACAAACTCGGATAGTTATTTGGTCAGTTGAGGCAAGGCTGTCCAGGAAGATTTAGGGTCGCTAAACCAAGCTTTTATTTTTTGCAAGCGAATCACACGCGAGATAGGAGGAAAGAAAATTTTTTCCTGGCTACAGTGGAAGTATAAGCCAATACCCCTATCACCTTCCTTACATTCTATTAAATACGGCATATTAACCACAAACACTTGTTCTATGTTGAGTGATACAAGTACATGCTCCCAAAGAAGCACTGAACAGATACAGATACTTGTCAAGATAGACATATAAGAGCTGACTTGATCTCTGTTTCTCCATCCAATCGCGTTCGTGTGCGATCGCAAGCGACCCATGGAAGGCTTGTTTAGGTATGCATAACTGTCAATCAAGTGAGTAATGTATGTGCTCTGTTGTTTATATTACTGTCCCACAGAACAGGGGGTTGGGATATGTGTAACAGATCAGTAATTACAAAAGTGAATACGTAAGGTGTATAAAAATGCAAAGTTAAGAGTGGTGGCTTTGGATAAATAGCTCAAGAAAACACGTTGAGTGTTTCTGATCGCGAATCAATGTCAGTTGGTCATAGCCGCTGGTTGACAATAAAAATCTGAGAATAGTGAGATGAGAATTCTAGATGGAGACTCATACATACCAGCCAAGTCTGATTTCCTTATAAATTCACGTTTCCATTCACTCTGAAGACTGTTTATTTACTTTCCCCTGACTGGAGAAATGTTTTTTATGCAGTATGTAAAATATTAATGATGAGTGAGTGCAAATAGAATAAGGAGAGACGCCATGCATTGAAATTGAAATAAACGTCGTGCACTGAGAAAACCACAGCTGTGGCTGTTTCTTTCTCTTTAAACATGTGTGCATCCCTCACCTTCCCCCACCTCCACTGCCAAAGCAAAGAACATTGTTTCTTGCATGGAATGGAGTGGGTAGAAGTTGTGTAGGTAGAAAACATAAACCAATAAGTAATGCCGAAGCGTAATTATGCAGCTGAGACAGATGTCTAAAGCATCACAATCAATGAAGTCATATAACATGTTATACGGCAATGTTTCTCATAGAATACTTAGTTACATGAAACAAGCTTAAGCAAGGAGTGATTAGCTGTCCGTATAACTACTTACACGGCTCGAAAATTGCTGTATAACTATTACATAGAGCAATCTGTATTGAGCACTCAGTGCATTGCAATTTTCTTTTTCCTTACATCAGGAAGGTCATTTCTAGGAGTGCTGAATTACGAAATACCGTCTGTCTGGTTTGGTGAGGAGTCACCATTATGAATAATTTATGTTGAGATGTCTATTCATGGTCCAATCTTTTTCTCTGACATGCTTCGAGTAAGTGAGGATATAAATGTGGACCAGTTTACATTATTCCTATTCTAACATTTAGATAAATTTTAACTCCATTTCAATACAAACAAGGGTATCATTGTCTTAGAGAAAGTCTGATAGTAACTAGTTTAGAGTTATGAAAGTCTGATAGCAGCGCTTTAAATTATTCATTCCCTGTTCAGTGCCACTACAGTTTACCTTTTG
Organism: Scolionema suvaense; assembly: GCA_027575255.1. Lineage (NCBI taxonomy): Eukaryota > Metazoa > Cnidaria > Hydrozoa > Limnomedusae > Olindiidae > Scolionema > Scolionema suvaense. Next base: position 10,377 of record JAOBRC010210134.1, on the reverse strand, counting down.
CATCTCATTACCGAGTGAACCAATGACTGCAGACAAACGTTTTGCATCTCACTATTTGGAAGAAGCATCGTTGCCACAGAAAATTTAAAACAAATCTCCCTGAGTTCCCCCCGAGTAGAGCTCATTTTTCCCTGAATCTTCGGAGTAAAATTTTGCTGAGTTTTCCCTGAGTAGAACCCACTTTTGCTTGAATCTGGCGTAAAACTTTGCTGCGTTTTCCCAGGACGTAGCACACAATTTCCCACAGATTTATTTTCTTGACTATGACCACTTTACATTAATTGCACAAAACAAAATGCTATGAAAGATACTGCCTAGGCCCATACTGCCAAGGATAGCGTAAAAACAGTGCCACTTCACTTTATCACTTCAGGTTATCAGGCATGAGAATCAGAAGTCAAGAGACACTTACTGGGTTATGCAGAAGAAGAAACTTAATTGTAGCCAAAATCGCCATAGTATATGGTTACTTTGGCAGACTGAAAATTGGCACAATAACAATTTTTCCAGACATGGATTCTAAAAGCAATGCAATATTAAGAGAACGTTCCTTTGATCAAGTGCGCATCAAACATTTTTCTAAAATGTCTGAAGAGAACTAATATATTGTCAGAGCAGATGAACAAGAGAGGATTGTATCAATATATTGAATCTTCAGGAATTAAATATAAACAATTTACGGAAACAAAAACTCACAGTTTTTATAGGCCTTTTAAAGCCAAATTTCTCGAAATGTTAGTTCAAAGTTTGATTGACACGATACATAAATTTTGTCCATAGAAGAACAAGCTGTGAGATATAATTTCTTACTTACTGTCTAACATAGCCCATGTTTATTGAATTTATTGAGGCATGATTTTCCTTTTTTTTACATTTTTCTTATTTTCTTTAACTTTACGGCAAGATCGTGCAACAGGCTGTGTAATATCCAAAATTTGAATTTGGTCCTCTATCATATGCAAATCTTAAAGATCCAAGCCTAGGCTCTTGTTGAAATTGAATTCAGAGCCTTTACTTGAAGAGATTGTCCATGCTCATGACCCTTTCCATGCTCAGTTTCCTTTCTTGGCTAAGCCAGGGCGAAGGGCACATCTTCTTTCCCTAGTCTCAGCACTTGAGTAAATAATGGGTCAAGAGGCTTGCAGGCGTCAGGAGCTCGACTTCACCGAAAGCAAGCAGATACATAAAAAGTCGTCATGCGAAACATGCGCAACATGTCAGTACAACAATTAGATTTGCAAATAACCAAGGCAAAGCTTTTGGGAATGCTAAAAAAATTCCCTGTGTTTTCTCTGAGTAAGTCCGAAAACTTACTAATTTCCCAGAGTTTTCCAGGTTTGCCCTGAGTTTCTAAAAAAAACTTACTTTTTCCAGGTTTTCAAGGTTTTCCAGGTATGTGGCAACCCTGAAAACAGGGAGCCGAAATTTTTGCATCTTACTATCAGCAGAAAGATTGACTTGAAAGCCGTTGCTTATTTTATTCCTTTAACACAGCAGTATCAAAAGCCTTCTAGTTCAACCAACAGGATTATCGTAACCAGGAGCGACGATTTGACAGATACGTCCAGGATAATTATTATAATTTTGCTGTGAGGCGCTCGTTCAAACTGGCCAGCGGACATCTGGTTGCACTTCTTGCCAGGGGGTCGTAAACGACTAGCAGCTTCGATGATAGCAATACTGCATTCATCTTCCTCTCTCATAGAAAGGGTAGAAATGTCAAGAGAAATTTCTTCGACTTTGTGTCCAGCCATTTCGGTTGTCAGAATTTTGTCCTGCACATTCAGGCACTTTCCGTCTGTTCTTTGCAGTTTGCAACCCCCGGGCAAGACTGCAGTGCAGACATGCCCATTGATGATATTCTCAAGTAGGACTAGGAAAACAATTGCGTGTTTTCGGGACAGATTGATTTGATTGGATGATATTTTTAGAACAATGCATAAGCTTACCGTCCACTTCTGGCCGGTCAGGTGCAAGAGTTAGTATGGGAATCTATTTTAGGAAACCGAGTCTGTCGAGTCTCGCTCCCCGCTTTGATTATGGCAGGGTTTTGTAGGGGTTTGAATGTGAGATAGTGAGACTCAATCGAGTAAACAGAAAGGTGGCTGGACAGAGAGCCAGCAGTAATGTACTTAACCCTATTAAGGGGGGTCTGGCTATGAATTTTGCATGGGTAATCCTTAGGCACTCAACGTTCTAGAAAACATCGGCTGGATTCGCTCTATCTGCTCAGTTGGCTAAAATTGACAAGGAAGGAGGCCCACCATCAGCGTGCTGAGAGAGCCTGCTCAAACTACCTATGTGAAATACAATGGAATAGCGTAAGACTAATCTGAGAAAATTCCTCTAAAAAAGCTCAAATGCGGACACAAAGTGCATCAGGAATAAATGCTAAATGCTACCAAGAACTAGACACATATGTACAGCTGTTCAAAAGTTATCGAAAAATTGCTGAGGGGGAGATAAACATGGCTCTCCCCTCTAAATAGGGTTCATAAAATGCTAATGCCGCTCTTGTTGCTAGAAGGAGGAACTGATGTCAAGCATCCAACCTGAACGTGTGGTAATCAAGGGTGTCATGCGGTAACCAAGGGTGTCGATAACAATGATCTATTGTCAATTAGTACTATCTTGAAGTATCTAAACGCCAACATCAGAGTCATTGTTACACATCTGGTTAATGTGCACGGGTCATCTTGTGTGGCTACACACACTTTGAAAATACTCTTGATCAGTTCCTCCGACGTGGACTCAGCCTGATTGCCGTGCATGTTTATTGGTGATTCCAACAGCCTCCAACTGCCAAGACCTTCGAATGCCTGGTGCCTGGGCATAACATGCCCCCCATGCCAAAGGCCTTCAAACAGATTTCAGCCAATGACCAACGATACACTGCCTTCGGTCAGTCATGTGACCGACAAATTTCTGACATCCAATTTTGCAGAATTCTTGGTTATCAACTTGGCAAATGTGCTTGTCAAACTGTAGGAGATGAGAATAGGCAAGAACTTACAATTTACAATACAAATTACAAGTTACAATCTATTCCCATTGATGCCCAAAACAGCAGATTGCACCCAACCAGAAATGGCAAATACAAGATTGCATCCAGCCCTGCTGGGCCTCATGAATTAAAAACGCTGACTGCACATGCTCAAATGTAAGCACAGGGTTCCAAGAGCATCAGCTATGGCCTGCTCTGTTCACGCATGGCTGCGATTAATGTTATATAGATGTTAAGAGAGGGAGGAATGATCTTTTCTTTCAGGGTTGTAATAATTTTGCTTCTTTTTTTATTTCACGAAGGATTTATCCTTTGTTCCATAATAGAATTAGCAAAAAGCTTATCTCAATTACAGAATCACGTGTAGCCTGTATTTATTTATCCTACGATGGCAATGATGCTGTGTGTCATATACTAACCACATCTAACAGGTTTTTGATACGTCCTTGAGTTCATAAATATGACTGTGCTGCCTTATTTATCTTTCTAGAGATGAGAGAGATTGCCTTGCCTGCAGCATTGGTAGATGATGAATCTGGAGTAAATTTTTTGTTCTCTCTTCTGGCCCCTCACTGTTACTTGGATAGGTGAAGCAGTGACCGACAGGGAGAAAGTATGACCGACTATTTTTGCGGTATCGACCGTCATTTGACTGACGCTGCACAAAAAATTATTTGAAGGCCTGTTGCCACAATAAAAAATTGATCGCGCGGGTACTGTGACTAGTTATGCAAGCGATTAGTAGCACATGCACAAGAATGCTAATGGAGAAGCCTGGAATGGCCAGCACTGTCTTTTCAAAAAATGATCTGTTCATAGTATTCCAGTATCTGTTCATCTTCAATTGAAGAACGATTAAATGTTCTCGCTACAGTCTTCCTTGTCCAAGATTGTTTCCCCAACAATTTTGTACATGTATCCACGTTTTCTGTTTCACATCATACCATTTTCGCTCAAATGATATGCGCGTATCCTATATGTAACAAGTGCATGTCTTTCCTTATATCTTTCTAAGCTTCAGAAGATACGGAGAAGACAGGCCATAGATATGCGAACAATACGCAACAGAAACCCATATGCAACACGTTTTCGAAGCGTATCTAATGCCATAAGGTTAATTAACAATCACTGGCAAGGTCATACATATTGAGACTGTTAATAAGACTTACATCTTCGAAATGACATCTGAGATCTCAGCCCAAAATTCATCCACCATCAGATCCAATCTGTTTAGAGCATAATACTAGAACAAAACAATGTACAAAGTAGCTCATATATATATAAATGCTGGGTCAAGCTTGTCCCATACAGTACTTAGGATCTCCAAAGACCCAGCAAGATCAGCGAACCAGGCATTAAACACGCTCTTTGTCACTCTCCCTGATAGTGTGAGGAAAGCGAACATTACACCTCAAAAATGGTCACCATGACTTCAAGAATTCCATGTATATACATTCTACGTGCAACGATGGGCAACGTTTGAGATTTCTGCCTATGAATGTAGCTCTTTCCGACATTAAAGAAAAGCTAATGTCAAGAAATAATTTGAGCCCAAAATAAAAGTATCAGTATTCGTCTCTATTGCACTTTTTATCCTATCACAGGCATTCACAAAACTTTTACTGTAGGAACATAATTTAGTTTGCCCTAATTGGCGTTCCGGCGAATGAACTGAACAGAAATAAGTCTTTCTACGGTCTGATGTCTATTATTTACGGACTAGCTAATAACTTGCGGAGGACAAGGGGTGGTGAAAGAACAAGTAGCCAGCTTCATTCGCTGCAGTTTGATTACATTGGCCGCGGAGTTTGGGGCAGGGAGGGGATGCATATTTCACACTTGGTATTAGTGAACCAACTTCCCTCCTAAAGAAACCACGGGAAATAGATTTTCGTTCGCCCCAATCATTGTACGGGCGAACGCTGGGCGAACGCTGGGCGAATGCTGGGCGAATGCTGGGCGAACGCTGGGCGAATGATCGTTTTGTTCCCGCAATTTAAAAAGGCTTGTATCATAATCTAATTCCAGTATAAATTTCACAGTCCACTCGTCGCAATCATAGAGTTAGGCAGCGGGAGAGGAAGGCCTGGATACTGCTGGTTGGTTGTAAATCAGTATTTCAGTTAGGGTTTACTTCTTGGCAGTGAAAAAAAGTGTTCTGTAAATTTCCACTGACAAATTTGAGTTTCCATGTTTTCGTTCCCCTCTCCGTGGATTATCAAAACCCCTTTGAATTCTATTTGACATACTTTTTCGAAATTGACACCATTGCATTCCATCTTGAAATGCTATGCGCCCACGTGGGTTTTGAAACACGAGGCTTCACTGTGCAGTAAATTTGCTGACGGCTCTTGTAGCAAAACAACACTGTAGATAATAGCTCCAGGTAATGCTATTTATAAGTACACACAAAAAAATCAAAGCTCATGTATTGAAAAAAGAACACTGTGACAAGAGCTCCATGGAATATGTACGAAAATTACGGCAATGATGGTGATTTCAATGCAGTTTCTGGAGAGAGAAAAGTTTATATTAAAGCTTCACGTGCATTACCCCCTGATTCAGAAAGCGTGAATGAATTAACAGGCCATGTGATCAGGTTCCCCTTTTGTTTTCGTTTTCTTTTCCACTTCCGTGGACTACCATAAGCCAATTCAGAGCGAGCGTTGATGATTTTGCTGTAAAAGCAGGCCAGAGATGAAGACTGGCAAGGGCGCGAAACTCACAACATTTAATTCATGGAAACCGAGTCAATTACCAGCATTTCAAACATTGAGTTTGTGATTAACTCATTCAATATCGGCAAGTGAATTTTACGAGCGACATTTCTGGCTAAGAGTTGTTGATCAGGATCAGTGAGATGATAAGAGTTTACGCATGATAGGCGAAATCTTAGCACAAGCCATCTGGAGCATTATAAGTTAATCCTGAGCCACAAGTAAAAAAGAATGTAGCAAGATTTGGCAATAGGAAGTTTTCCTTCATGCTTCCAGCACAAGCCAAGGTAGCTGGCTTGACTATGGTCCTAGCACGGTTCCACAAGCTGGCTTACAGTAGATCCCAAGAAGCTTGGTTTGGGGTTCCAGGATGTAAAACGCCCCCTTTACCGCAAGAAATTTCATCACACAGGCAAAGTCAGATTGATCACACAGGCACTAAATTACTCATGGAGAAGACGGTGCAAAGTAGCACTGTGGGAGGTCCACTACCTTCCAAACAAATGTTGCAGTCAATGGTGTCACATATCTGTTCACTAAATAAAGCCACCATGGAAGCTATCTAGCTAATTGTCTGATGTTGATTGTCACACTGCAAAAGAGACAAACAAGATCAAATGTGTTGGACAAACGACTGAAGTAAAGTTGATCTCATGTGTAAACATGAATAATCTGCTGAAGGTATGAGAAGCTTAGAAAAGAAGTAGCAGCAGGAAGGTAGTGAAATGCAATGAATTAGCCACCACATTTAGATGTGACAACAGATGCAGAATACAAAAATACATTTGCAAGATCAAATTGATGAACATAACAGAAAACACGTCACATAATTAGTGGACTCCCGCAAACTTATTGAGAATCTCGGTGTCAGATCAAAGAAGAGAATTATACGTAAGCCATAGGATTTGCACCACAAATGACAAAAACGCCATGAAGTGTTCTTGAAACATTATGGAAAAACCCCAAAATACCACCTGCAAGCCTAAGGAGATTTTCTGCAGACAACGTACGCAGAGAGGTTCCCATGAATCACCGAAAATGACAAAAAATGAATAAACCATTCATGACATACTTGGAAAATAACCCCAAAAACAACCATTTTTGGGCATAAATTGCCAAACCAGATTGTCAAGCGACACGGGCATATGGTTCAAAACATGCGTAGAGTTCCTCTACAGTGTTTTATCCAAGCATGTTTCCACACCGTTTAGCAGAGGAGAAAAACTCAATCTTAATTGAGTTTCGAAAACTGCATCTGGCAGAGAATCAGCACTCGCAGTCCCAGTAAAAAAATTATACTACAGCGAAGAAGATTCTATTTTCCTTGACCTAAATATCATGATGCCACCAATGTGAGGTGGCAAACGCAATTCAATTATATACTGGTAGTGATAGCCGGACCTGAAAAAAACAACAACAAGAAAGCATTAGCTCCTGGAACTTTCTGAACAAGAGAGTATCCTGGAAAAATTCAAGTGCAACAGAAATGCTGTCTACACCTCAAGTTTTTATGTGCCTAGTGACGTAAGGCAGGCTGGTATATCTTCTCACATGCTTACGACCACAACAGACTGCGCAGGATGGTGGAACAAATGCGTAGATCAGAGTTAGAAAGTTTGTACCAGTAATACATTTTGCAATAGAAATGATTGACATGTCCCACAATAAAGCTTAAGCTTAAGCAAGTACTGTGAATAAAATTTTTAAGATCAGCATTTTCAAAGGCTTTTTTTTAACGTACTAAATGGTGCATGCACCAAATGACACATTTTCCGGAAATGAATACTTTGAAACGCCATAGCTTCTGGGCCTCTACCTTGGCTTCAGCAAGGGCAGCTCACAGCACCCCCATCCCCCTAGTCTCCCAGCTGATGAGCTCAGTAGCTTCCCTGGGTTCACCTGTCTCGATGACCCCAAAACTCAATTTAATAAAAAAAGAGTGCAGAACGTAAGTGCTTGGATAAAACATTGCCCCAATATTCAAACCAAAACTGACAAGAATCAGATGAACACTTTTTGACATCTTTGGATCAAAAACCATGAAAAGCGCCATTTTTGATGTAAATTGCCACCTGCAAGCCAAACAAGATTGTCCGGAGACATGGCAATGGTTCATAACATGCATACAGTTGCCTAAAATATTCACACCAAATATAAGAATAAACAGACTAACAGTTGATGACACATGTGTAAGAAACCCTGAGAATCACTATTTTTGGACCTAAATTGCCACAATTTTCAGGAGACATGACATCCAGTTAAAAGCATGGGTAGAGTTGCCTCTAATTTCACACCAAAAATGACAAGAATCAGTTTTTGACTTATTGGAAAAAAAACATGAAAAACACCATTTAAGAGTATGAATTGCCACCTGCAAGCCACACGAGATTGTCCCGAGACATGACATGCATGCAGTTGTCTCAAATATTCACACCATAAATAACAATAAAACAGACTAATCCTTCATGACATACACATTTTTTTATTCCGGCTCCATCACTTTTCCTCAAGATTGTCCCCTTCACACCCAATTTCAGAACAATTCATTGAGCGTTCACCCGGGAAAATGTGTTGGTGACAGAAGGACGGAAGGACGGATGCACGGACGGACATACATACAGACAGACAGACAGACGGACTCTTCCCATTAAGCGGGAATCCATAAAGTCACTGATGCATCACATTGCAAGTCAAATATTTTGATTAAAACCACTGAATATGTGTAGTCCTTTCTCAAGCAGCGCAAAACGGTTATCAAAAGAAGTCCTTTTGGAGATGACACTGACTACAGCAGAACCTCTTGCATGAAGTAATTATGTTCATGCATCAGCAGAACTATTACAAATTATTAATTGGAAAGAATTCTTGAAATCAATAGGTCAACTGTACCTTCAGCTCATGATCAGGTTCTTCAAGTAGTGCAATCACACCAGCTGCAAGAAATTAAAGAAGTGCAATCACACCAGTTGCATGAAATAAAGAGAAAAACTCAAGAGTCCAGCTTCATGACAAACATAGCCAGGCCCAATCAGACAGATACAAATGTCAGTCACATTTCCCTACCTGCTTTACTGAAACTACTTCCTGTCAGAGAGTAAAGCTGGCTACAGTTTGATAGTTCATTGTATGCCTGAACAATTTATGACGCGTTTGAAAAAAAAACAACAAAATAGCAAATTTCGAACACAAATCGCCATCTGCAAGCTAAACGATATTTTCGCAAGATATGGCATATGGTTCATAACATGCGCAGTTTTGCCAAAAACATTTGCACCAAAAATGACCAAATCCTACAAACAGTGTTTGACATATTTAGAAAAAACCCTGAGAATCGCAATTTTTGGATGTAAATTGCTACCTGCAAGCCACACGAGATTCTCAGGAGACTTCGCATATGGTTCATAACAAGCGCAGAGTTGCCCGTAATCTCTGCAACAAAAACGACAAGAATCCTACAAACAGTTTTTGACATATTTGGAAAAAACCATGCAAAATGCCATTTTTGGACGTAAATTGCCATGATGGATGAACGAATGATACGAAATGCATCGTGATCAACATAACCTGAAGTTGTGGGTTAGAAATAGGAGAATGTACTCCAGAGAGTCGAAAACCTCTCCACCTTTTAACAGGGTGATGTAGTCTGTCGATGGAAAGGACAGCCTATTGTTGATGCAAAGTGGACTCCTGGGTTGAAACGTGGCCGAATATCTGAGCGCCAGCACTTGAGACTCTGGCTGTGGCTTTAAACATGTTTTACAGACGCCTAACACTCAGCCCTACCCAGATGTTCTGTTTCCACTGGAGTCCAGGAAGCAAGCATAAAAGCACGACAAACACATACACACACCAATGACGACGGAAAAAACGAAGTAGAAAAAAAAACAAAACAGATGGCCATCTAAAAAAAATAAATAAATAAATAAATAAAATATTCAGTAATATTCAATTGGAATAGATCAAAATCACTGTATACATATTGGAATACATCATATTGAACAAAGGAATTAGACTGGCAAGAAAACAAACACGGACTAGTCTGCACGCACGTAGACAAAGAGATACAAGGTTCCGTTGTTAAGATTTGTAGTGGTGGCTTTAGTGACACGAGCGTCATTGAACATTAACCAACACTTAGCCTTAGGGCATTTAATGTATGCCCAATAATGGCCGCCAGATTGAATGGAGCTGGAGTGGTTTATTGTCACCACAAGGCGATACGGTTGTGACAACGAAACACTGTTATCTACTGTTAGAGGTAGGTGGAGCAAAGGCGCACTACTAGAACTACCCGACACGCTCCAGACATCCTTCACCGCCACATTGCCTTGCATCTTGTGAATTGGAGCAGATGCATCTTTTAATTTGTCCAGGACGCACTACTTCTGCTGCATCTTGCTGGGAGTTCGGATTGAAAGCGATATTTCAGGTCCGAGAGATACAGGGTCAGGGAAGAGAATCAATTTACACAATAGCCTTCAAAAAACTGCTTGGGTCGATTGTACAAGGTGCCATATGAAATGTGAATCGACCCTGTTGGAGAGAAACTTTACAGGCTCCCAAAACATGAGCAGCTGTACAGAAAACCTTACCACAAAGTGAACAGGTTGCTTCGGTTGCTATATGCCATCGTTTTAAATTACTGGGGGAAGGTAG
>JAOBRC010210023.1:0-15073 GCA_027575255.1 Scolionema suvaense | reverse complement strand
TTTTGCTTTTGCAGACATTTTCAGCGCCTAAGAATTTCAGAACGCTGCTAAGAGCACATGTACTACTGATAACAAAAATACAGACATAATGCAAATATTATTTCTATCGAACTGAAAAGCTGAGGCTAGACTCAAAATATACCAGATGAACTAGCAACCCCATAATGTTGTAGAACATTTCTGGACCCGTTGGATAGTACACGATCCGTACTCGATGTTTTGACCATACGATTTCAGGAGCAATTATTTTTCAACTTCAGGATTGGCCATTGGTTATTGATCGCGTTTGATCAGTCTTCAGTGCTGCTTAATTCTGCCATTGGTTGTTTTGTGTCCAAATCTGTGAAACAAAAGGATTTAACTATGCATAAACTCTCTTTGCACGTGACATGCATTGTTATTGTTGAGCAGAACGAGCATTCAGGTTCAGACAGTCCGTTTCCTTTCGATGCACTGGTGCAGGACACAAAGTGTTATAATTAGCCATCCATTTCGTTTCATGGCGTCTATTATTATACAAGACAGGTAACGATGATTCTCTCAGCTCGCACCCGAATGCACCCTCTCCCAACTGCAAACGTAATCAGTACGACCCTTCTGTGCACAAAGAGCGACTGATTCGTGCCTGAAGCAGCTACCGTACGAAGGGAACAGTCTTCACAAAGCTCGACAGGTTTGTTTTCTACAGTTGCTGTAGTTCTTATGTTGTCTTAGAGTCAACTTTTGCCCAACCCATCACGGTGGAAAAGCCAGGACGTGAAGCTTTCAGATCACGGAATTTGATTTTGGAACTCCCTCCTTCCAAGACGTGAAGCAGGCCGAAGCAAACCCATCGCAGAAACCTACACATGCTGCTGGTCGTTCCTCACAATACGTCGTGACCTCCGTTCCTCGTGCCTGGCTACCTCAGTTCTAGATAAAGTTTATTTATCCCAGCTACACCTAGAGCAGCTTTGACCTTGTTATCTCAGTTCCAGATAAAAATTATTTATCCCAGCTACACGTAGAGCAGCTTTGACCCGTCATGAAGACTGCATAGAATCCGAAGCTGCTCCTACAAGAATGAAAGACAGGCCTGATTTTGAAAGCTGGCAAAATCGTCAGCTGCCTACTTTCTTAGACATCTCCGACTTGGCAGAACATTCGCTGGCTTCTCAGCAGAATGTTGAGTCGATGTTTTGAGGCCACCGCCCTTGGTTATCTTCCATTGACCCCCTGCAAAATGTGTATTCTATATCGATCGTAGTACGCAAAACATCCGTTGCTGGTTTTTCTGTATTACATATGTGCACCTACCAAAATGTCAGCTTCAACATCTCAAGCACAGGATGTCGACAAGTGTTTACTTGAAATCCAGCAATTTGCAGTCCAGTGTAGCTTCTGAAAGTGTAGCTTATAAAACAAAAGTGTAAAATACATCTAAAAGCCTCCATCACTCCTGACTCTTCGCGCACAAAAAGTTATACCGCGCACAAAAACTAGAATGGAATCTATGCGTATTCGAAACTGTAGTGGAATCCATGCGCATCGCAGGGAAAGTTCTCCATCTGTCAATGCTTTTCATAAACATTCTCTTCATTGGCCGTTGGATAATACAACTTTATCGTGACGTGCAGAAATAATAACTCGGCAGAATGTTTACAGTCTTACTAGCCAAAACCATTCATAGCAGTCTAAGAAAAAAATGAATTGTAACAGATATACAGGGTGAGTAATTTTTTTATACTCTTGTTTCTCAAAGATAGAGTACATAGCAATACATAAGAAGCATGCCAGAAAATCCAATATACGTGCTCTGTATGTTGTCTCCAGGACATTGCAGCGTCTGTCAGAACGCAAATGGACGACTAATCACATCATTAGCCCATGCAATACATCCAAAAGGTAGACTGGTGTCCTGTCTTCCGAATGGCGATCTGTCTTCCTGACGCCGTGTAAGCTTTGAAATCACCCCGTTGCTGTTCTTTCATGACGCCTTTGAGCATGCAAGTGCATGTTTTAATGAAACTGGGCATTTTGTCGTAAATAACGTTCGCGTCAAGATCAAAATGAACTGGTCTACGGTTCAAGAAGCCCCAATATTCGAAGTCAACATCTTGGACCTTCGTATTCTTTATTTGATTGCGTCGATTTCCTGTGCTGGATTTACTTTTCGCTTTCAGTACCCACGACACAAGGATGTTATAGTCCTTCCGCCAATGCGGAATTTGAATGGTATATCCATCGTCTCTTCCACATGTCTGCCAGTAGTGGTTCTTGTTACCAATCATTTCAGCGTATACAACGACAAGCCAATCGACGAAGTAGTACTTGCCAGATAGTTTCTGATAGATCGCGAGAGCCAGTGGTTGTTCTTCTCCTGATGATAAACAGAAACAAGAAATGTCTTCTGTATGCATGATGGTTACATTGACGATCTCACTGACCCATGAAGCCACATCTATTCCCAGGCACTTTGTGCGGAGTGCTCGAGCTCACCTGATGTCACAGCTAGAAAGCAGACAGTTCGATACATCCAGAGTTCAACATTACAATGAATGAGGAATAACTTTTGTGTTGACTTCTGAAGTTCTTCATTTTGGGAATGGGTTTAGAAAGATGCCTCTGCGTTGCAAAATGACTATATGTTATTACATCCAGCATTCTACTTCGTCACCATGTATCAGACGAGGAAAAACTGCTTTCATCTCAAGTTATGTTTTCTCTCTTTTCTTTTCTCTGCATAATGCTGGTACAGTGAGTGTCGTCAAAATGAACATAGGCTTACGTCCACTTGATTAAAATACAGCAAACAAGACACGTCTGCTTGCCTAACATGTTTTAACTACAATGGAATTTTTCTAAAGCAGACACGGTATGAAGCAGACACCTCTATGAAAAGAACATCTTTCCGTGAAACGATTTTCAGGTCAAACTCTCATAAGGAATTTTCTATATGGCAAACAGTCGTAGAGCGGAAATTTATGACGTTTTGTCTGAAAAAATATCTGTGTGAAGGGACACATGAAAAAATGAGTTTTTCATTCTTCATTTCGTACACTTTTCAACTTTTCCAACAAATTTGTTATATTTTTGCATCATCTGCTTTCAATGATTTAAGTTCCTGTTCATCAAACTTTATTTATCTAATTAACAAAAGTGAATAAAACGAAGAAAAAACGTATATAAACCAAGATAAATAATTTTGTCCGCAAAATTGTTTGGTAGATTGCCAGCAAACTGGACACTTGTACAATTTAGACACTTTCATTGCAACTATGGCGTCCACTTTAGACAGAGTGTGCTTTATCTTCACGACCAAAAGCCTGAATTTTGTTTGTTATAATAATGAACTTGAAAATGGAGTATGGAGCTATTACTAGTTGATTCAAAGAAGCTGAAAACAGCAAATTAAACAAAACATTCACTTTTGCATTGTAGATTTGCTCTCTGCTCGCCGCTTCACTATCACTCAGTGCTAGGTGTTTCTGAGATCGGTAGTATTCAAACCCTCGACCTTGTATGCACAAGGCGACCGCACTACCACTTAGCCATGCAGACTAGGCGGGTTGGGGCTCAGACTAGGCGGGTTGGGGCTCAATAAAAATTTCCACTGAGTATTAGTGAAGCGATGTGCAGAGAACAAACCATCCCTTCCTATGAATGAGAGATGTTTTACGGACCAGTGTTTTTAAAATTCATTCTCCTAAGCATGATTTTCCGCCGGCGTCAGAATGTTTCGTGGGAATAGCAAAAACGTATCACACTTGTCTTACATGTTAATCAGTTGAGAAGATTTTACCATTCTTTTGCCTGGGCAAGGTTTTCTGAGAGAAGGAATCCAACGTTTTCTTCTTAGAGGCCGTCCACCCTGCCTATCACCCAGCCTTTCGTAATGCTTGATTTAACGCCCGGGGCGTTTATTAAATTGTTGGACTTTTAGGGGGCGTCTATGCGAGGGTACGTTTAAAAGAGGGGGGCGTCTATTACATTTATATAAAATTCTCCTTTTTTCTTACGTATAAACTTTGTATATCAATAAAATATACAGTAGATTACATGTCAATATCATCATAAACATCATCTTCGTCTTATTTCCATATGCTTCCAACAAATAAAAGCCACAAAACTCAATCTAGTGGTGGTAGTAGTTTTACATGTGTTGGTTATTGTATCTCTAATAAACGCCCCTCTAAAAGGGGTGTCTACTCGAGGGAGCGTTTAGTAAAGGGGAATCTTTATTGAAAAATCACCTGAATAAGAGGGGCGTTTATTCGAGGGGGTGTTTTAAAGGGAGCGATTAATCGAAGCATTACGGTAGTTGCTGTCCAGCACGTTACAGTTTTCCGAGCACATTTTGTTGGCCTTTTCGATGGCCTCAACGGTTGCTAGCGTATTGATAGAGATATGGTCAGTAAAGATGATCTCCTGGTGACACAATGGGCCTGGACGACATTTTGGTCGTTGAACGGGGCAGCTATAATGGTTATATGATTAGCAGGTTGGTGTTGTTATTGAAATACACTGTGCAATCTGAAGATGAAGCAATGGTTGAAAAACATTATTTTTGGAACAGATTAACAGTTTTTTAAAAAAGTTTTGAACGTCTAATTACAGAGTTATTCCCCTTGTTTTAGTTCTTGTTTCTACCAACTCGATTACCGCATATAAATTTCACTTTCCCACACAAAACTCGATCACCCCATACAGAGACTCGATCACCCCATACAGTACATCCAGAATGTAGAGTGGAATGCCTTCTTTCGAATTGCGAGCTGTCTCCCTGATGTTGTGTATGCTTTAAAATCGCCCCTTCGATGCTCTTTCATTACACCTTTGAGCATGCAAACTCTACAATCGCGAACGAAAGCTGGCATGTTGTTGTAAATTTCATTTGCTTTCAAATCAAAATAAGATATTTCCACATCTCCTACTGCACCGGGTACTAGTGTAGTGTTGAACATTATTATTTTCTTTATTTCATTTCGTCGGTTTCCAATATTAGCTTTGCCTCTTGTACTTGGTACCCAGGAGACAAGGATGTTATAGTCATTCCTCCAATGAATATATTGAGTAGTATATCCACTCGCAACACCACATGTCTGCCAGTAATGATTCTTATTAGCAATCATTTCAGCGTATACAACAACAAGCCAATCGACGAAGTAGTACTTGCCAGATAGTTTCTGATAAATCGCCAGAGCCAGCGGTTGCTCTTCGCCTGATGAGAAACAGAGACAATAAATGTCTTCTGATGGTTCAGTGGTGTTTTGGTAAAATATCATGAACAGAAGCTGCCTGACAGAGCGGCTGATCCACCATCTACGGCTCTTTACGAAAACCTCATTTGAAAACATCAATCGGATTGGCGCCCACGGCTCACATTCACATTGCATGTTTAATTGTTATTTTACGACAAATTTCTACAGCGACCACTATACATCGACATTCAACCAAATTTAACACTGTTTAGCATACTCATTAAAACTATAATAAGTTTAAAGCACGTCGTAGGTAGTTTTAAGTTTCAGTAAATGACACCGATCATTACTTCCAAGACAAATTCAGAAGTCTCTGAAATGGAGTGATATACGTGCAAGCAGCGAAATCCATGAAATAATTCGCACTATATGCACTCACCATATGATTTGTTCAAACGCCAAATCAAGAAACCAAACAGTAGCCAAGCCTCACTAACTTGATATCATTGCAAATACGATTTCGTCTAAAGCCTATACTTAGATCATAAACATACTTAAAAAACGGCGATTTGCCATGTTTAAAACTCCATCACAAAAAAAATGTTCTACAAAATAATGCTCAGCACAAAGCTTTTGGACCTTTAGATCATCCTCCGCTATTTGCAATGACTTAAAGGTCAACAAGGTCAATGTTGAAATTACGTGGAGCGTTATCTTTGCGGTATGAGCGTATAAACAAGGTTGCCAACCTCTTGTCACATGAGTTTCGTTTCGAGGAACGTTACACGTTTTGGTAGTTATACCCTCAGACACATCAAGGTAACGGTTATGCATAGCTACCAGTATGAATGTTTTGCCTTTTCCATTGGTGGTCCACGATTAATATTCGGAGCTTTTTTCTGCTGGAAGCAGATTGCAGCCAAAACGGCTGAGTCTATTTATGTTTTACTAAGTATGAATCTATTGACCATTAAAATCATGATGATATTTTGTTGTTTTTAGGCAAACAAGGAGCATCATGTATATTCCGAATGGTCCGCATTCATTAGTAAAAAACAAACAAATTGCGCCAACCTCGCGATTGTGGCCAACGGACAATTGCACAGGCACCCAAATGACGCATTCAAACTCAGATAGAAAAGTAACCTGGTTTACATTGCTTGCAACCTAGTTCAATTATCCTTTGCTTGTAGGTAAAGAAAAAGGAATTTCTTCACGCTAAATGGTTAGGATTGAAGCATGTAAATCAACACCTGCTGATGCAAGAACATTTTCAATAACATCAGTATATCGTAAAATGGAGGTTTGGCCTAAATTTCGTGCACCCAGACGATGCGAGCCCATATAAGTCGTCTCTACCAATCTATGATGAAACGGGACGTAAGCTCTCTGCTGATTTTATTATCCCTGATCAAAATGATTTATTGTAGCGTAATTTTCAGCAGCAATTCTTGCAGCTACGTTCACTGCTCACGGAATAGAGAGCAGTTGACCTCTTGCATGACTCCATATTCTAAGATCAGGAGAACTTTCCAGGGGGCGAAACATTTATCCTTTCTGGTGAAAATCTTGAAACGTAACTTTTTGAACAGAGTGATCTACCCCACTTATGAGCAGTTCTTTCGAACCTGCAGAAAAGAGCTGGTTCGACTTTATATACTCACAGCATTGTGTTTCTGTTGATAATCAACAATTGATATTCATGGAATAAATATGTTTATGAAAGTTACCAAACTAATATTCATCCAGAATGCACTTCAAAGTAGCATAACTCAAGTCGTGTATGAGACGACCTGGTTGGCCATCGTACTCAGTCATTATCAGCCCATACAATACATCCAGAAAGTGGCTCGAAATCCTTTCTTTTTGACGGCCATCTGTCGTCCAGAAGCTGTGTATGCCTTAAAGTCTCCTGGCGTATGTTCTTTCATAACACCTTTTAACATGCAGATGCTGCACTCCTTAACAAAGCTTGGCATTTCGTTATAAATCTCATCTGTTTTGAGATCGTATGTTTCAATCCAACCTCCCGTTCTGCCATGCTGTATCTTCGTATCCTGCAATTTCGTTCTCAAGATAGCACTTCTTCTGCTAGTTGTAAGCGCCTTACTTCTTGTTTTAGGTACCCATGAGACGAATATCATGTAATCGTCCCTCCAGTGCGACAGTTGAAGGGTGTAGCCACTTGACTTGCCGCAGGTTTGCCAGTAGTGGTTGTTCTTCCCACTCATGTCACCGTACACGACAACTAACCAATCAACAAAGAAGTATTTGCCGGATAGCTTTCGATAAATTGCCAACGCCAGTGGTTGTTCTTCGCCTGAAGAGAAACAGAAACAAGTGAGCTCTTCTTTAATGACGATCTTAGCTATGACCAAAAACCGCAGGTCCGGCTATATCCAGAAAAGATCAAACGTAGCCCACTTCTTCAGCTTCCAGTCTAGTCTAACTGCATTGTACACGAACATTATATGGTGTTTACACACCTAAATTCTCACACTTCTCTTTCTTCCAGTGTGCACTTCAATACGTGATCACCAATACATTTCCAGACCTCACTTTCATTCTTCTCAGTGCCGGAAAGCCTTGATTCGCTAACAAGAGGATTTCAAAATCTCGATCCGATTCTTTTATTCTAGTGACAGTATCCCACTCAACAGCTAGTTTCTTGCAGACAAAACCTAGCTACTATGTTAGGCTGCCGGTCTGTGGCTGCAAAAACGTTCGTGTTAATTGGAGGGGTTGAAATAGGAATTGTAAATTCTACACGCATAAGACCGTTTCTCAGTTGATATTTACAATATTGCCATGAGATTTACAAAATGAAAGTCTGGTTTAAATATTACCTGCTCTATATCTGCAGAGCTATGGTATACGAAGTTCAATTGACCTCTTGCAAGACCATCATTGTGGTCAGTAAGTATTTATTGTTCGTTTTACTGCTGGTTTATAGGGGAAAAGACAGACACAATTGCCTTTTGACTGCGAAGTGCATTTGATACTAGATCGTTTTCTTTTTTCGACAATGCAACATTAAGACGGATTGTATTCGTCAAACCAAAACAAACCCGCAATATCGGCATAGGTGCCTGCTTTATGAGATTGTAACCTGTTTCTGTACCTGGCCAGCGAGGCAGCCAAATACCTGGGATTAATTAGAATTCGAGGAAAAGCTAGCGTTTGTTTTAGAAGATGATTGACAGTTCCATAGAAAAGTGCGAGCATGCAGCATGTGGTAACAAAAGACTAGACGTCTGCAAAAGCTGCCTTTATATTCAGAGAGCTGACAACGGCTACAACGGGTCTTTAATTGAGTTCGTGGCTATCGCACATGATTCGCGTGATGATGAGCTGCAACACTGTCTATTCAAAAGAAAGCACGAACTTTGGGCCCGAGAACTTAATAAAGAGTAGGAAGACATGGGAGAGTTTCTTACTCTGGTGGAGGACTTTGACAGAGAGTACTTCTATCGATTTCTGAAGATGTCACCGGACGTTTCGAGCACCTAGTAAGCTGTGTTGGGATCACACTACGACGAATTGCCGAAATAGACAACCAATATCTCTTTCTGAATGTATAGTAGATGATACTTTTGTACTTCATTCATGAAGTTCTCCTTCAAGAACTCTAGCACATCCTGCATAGCTATGTTCAAAATCCATCACCAATACTATGGCACTACTATTGAATTTGAAAGTTCTAGCTTATGTTCGCATCAAAATTCGAATGGTGTGCAACTGTTGCAGCAATGTTTCCATTTCACAAAATTGCCACAATTGTTGCACAACCATTGCATGACTGTTGTGCAAATAGAATGTTTCCTATTCACGCAAAATGTGTTGTTCAATGGTTGTTATCATTTTTTCTCTTGCGCAACTGTCTGCAACATGTCTACGTTGCACAGCATGATGTTTTTATAATATACATTTTTGTTGGTTTTTGCGATAAGGAATCCAAACTTAAGTAAGTTTGAGCGTGAATTTCCATAGCTACTACACTGCGAGCAACTGAATCCATGAATCTATGCTGTTGGTTACAATTGGCACATGTTTTGATGTCTGATAGTTTATATAGTCATGAATCTATGCTGTTGGTTACAATTGGGACACGTTTTTGATATTGAATAGTTCATACAATCATGAATCTATGCTGTTGGCTACAATTGGAGCCTGCTTTTGATTTTTGATAGTTTATACAATCATGATCATAATCTGTTACCAAGATCTTCATAATAATGGGATGATAAAGATTCCTTGATGTTATTCGCTCGACCTGATCAAATATAACATTTCCTAATTCTTTGCATTTTCCCCTCGATCACCATTAAAAGGGAACAATGGTCAAAAATGAAATGTTAACACATGATAGAGCACACCAAAATATGGAAATTCCCATCAACAGCATAGTAAAAGCTTGCTTAGTTCTGGAGATATTTTCTCTCAAAGTCTAGCAGCTACCATCTTGATTTTTGATGATGTCATTGGAGTTCGTTGCTAAGCATTACTATTTCTCTAGTAACGCAAAAGCTTATGTTATTTTCTCTAATGGATCTTAAACATATTGCTTAGCTCTACAAAAAAATGAAAGAGACAACCTTACATAGTAACTTAACGCTGAGTATTTTGGAACCAAAATGTAGATAATTTGAGTGTGACACCAGTGATATCATGCATAATTTGTAGCAAGATTGCAGCTGCTGGACTTTGGGGCTTAATATCTCCAGAAGCTATTGCCACGAAATAAAAACTATGTGTCATGTTTTGTTGAGATCTATCATCTGTTAAAAATTCATTTTTGGCCATTGTTCCCCTTTAACGTCATTTCATTGGCATATAATTGCCTAAATGATACATGATTTTGTGCAACTAGAATATAGAGAGAAAAACTTTTGGTTGCATTCGAAATACAAAGCGATTTCCATGGAGTTTGGTTTGGAAATATAAAGTGACTCCTAATTGTTCTTATCCTCTAAGTCCAATACTACAAAAGTGGGACACAATTAATTTTGGCGTCTTTGGAGACCCTTATTCCGTCTCTATGTATTAATTCGCACTTAGCAAACGTTTATATTTACTCAAGATCCGATTCGAAGACCCGACAGATTTATAGGTGACCAGAACCTCGAACAACCCATTTCAGTGCTTATTCCCTTCTGTTTATTTTGACTCGTCCCACACCCCCTAGTTGTTATGGGATTTACAGCATTTTAACATTTTTTCAGGAGCCTTTCAAATGTCGTTCTGTGCTTTCGCCACTCTCATTTTTACAACAGAGGCAAAGACGCTCAAAACGAGGATCAAAATAGAAACGCTTGTAAAACATTTCATTTAAGTTAGTACACGATTTTACGGGAAATCATTCAACTGCCTTCCCAGTCTTAGCACGTTTCTTAATGTTTTGGCCGAATTTAGACCCAATTGGCTTCTTGAAAGTATTTGTTAAAATTTAGTTACATTCTCATCTTCTCATTACCAGCTTGCAGGCCATGAAACCATAGCTATTAGAGGCCATCAAGTGGCTGCTCATCAATCTTTTCATGACGAAATTTCGTGTACTAATTTAAATTAAATGCGATCCACCTCATGTGATTACGTAACCCGCTTACCTGCTCCAAAACCATTCGCTACTGGCTCAATATCCTTCTTCCATTGTGCTTTCCAATAATTGTTTTTGATATCATTTTCGCATTTCTGTATTTTTGTGTTCAGTTCTGTTAACACTCCTTCCCAGTGTGTGGCCATGTAATCGACATCCTGGCGTCCATTCAAGGCACCAATGAACTGGTAGTTTTGCATACCACGCATCATCCTTTCATAAAGGTCACCGGAAATCTTCATAACAGTCTTGACATCGACATCGGTGAATTCCCGAACAGATTGGCACAGTGTAACACCATCGTTGGTTCCTTTGAATTTAGCTTCAATAGCTGATAGCGCATCAAACAGGGTCTCATACTCGCCTTCATCAAGACTTTGACCTTGCGCTGCTTTCGCATCGAAATCATCCGCTGCCAGGTAGAGTTGAACACGTTTATTGATTGAATTCAGATCATTGAGTGATGCAGTAAGTTGAGTCCAAAAATGTTGCTGCTGGACTTTGTTCTCAACAGCTTGTAGCCCAGCTTCGACAGCATCAAACCTTAGATCAACTTTTTTGAATCCTGTATTTAATGTCGCCATCACCTCTTCAATCAACTGCCGTTCTGGTGATTTCGCGAAAGTTCCGATGATAGTCATCAATGGGCCAGCTGCCGATAGGAAAGATGTAGCCTTGCCAAGCTTGCCTGCTACTGATGACCAAGTGCCCTGTTTATTTAAATCGGAGAACCCCTTTGCCAGTGCTGAGCTGGCGGAAAGCGATGATGCCACTCTATTCATGTTTACCCGCATACTGTCCAGAGTTCCTAGAGGAGAAATGGAAATAGTAAATTAAATATTTGTGGAGATGCATCAACTTTTGGTCACTTAAGTTGGGATCGTTTCGTTGATCCTCAAATCTATTGCCAGTGCGTCTGAATTTTAAAAGTCTTATTTTCGTTATCACGCAAGAAACTGTTGTATGACCAAGACGCAAATATCTCCGAAATGGTGACCTGAAATCCCAAAAGGAGATAATTTTAATGTCAAGAGCGCTATTGATTGCACAATTGGTAAATGAACATGATAATTTGCTTCTGTCACTGTTGACTTGACCAAGTCTCACTTATTATTGCCAGATAGAAGTATGCACACTTCACCAACTTGGAACCTCTCAGAATCATAAAAACGGGAGCGAGACTTGATACCTTCGCGAGCAGATAATTATGAATGACGCACGCACCAGCTCGTAATGAACCAGGGGGTTCGGACATGACATATGCAGCTGTGCTGCAATACTGTCTGTTGGGAAACAAAAGCCCAGCGTGAGCTTGACTTGCCCCCCCCTGACTCAGCAAGCGAGTTAAACTTGGAACAATAGGTTTCTGACGTCAGACGAATGTCCTGCGCTTTTGATTGGCTAGTATTTTCGGAACTCAAACCCAGACTACCGGACAACTGTCCAGCACAGACGGTGAAATTGAATGGGTTTTGAATAGGTTTATTTATGGAAGCGCGAGGGTTTCAAGTCGTCGCGCTTCGCGCTCCCAGGATAGTGGGTCTATGTTTTGTCTGCCGATGCGTATAGAAGCAAGACGACTGATCAAGTCAACTGTCACTGTGACATTAGTGTTTTGTGCTCCTGACCATCTATGCATTGCTTGACGACGATTTACAAGAAGTCTATTTGGCATCTCCTAAAAATGCTGTCATCATAATTTATTCATGACAGCATCAATTAAAGAAACATGATGCATGGTCGATGCATAGATGGTAACATTCATTCAAATAAGTAGACTAAAACTTTGAACCATAAAGCGAAACCTCAAAATCATGCAAAACCAACTTGAAAATCTGGGACAGGCTCCGAAAAATGTTTTCTGGCTCATATCACTGTCCAGAGTTTCTGGAGGAAAAATATAGAAAGTAACTTTATGTCTTTGTATAGGCGCATCAAATATTTTTTATCCCTTAAACTTGAATCTTTATCGATCGTCATGATCCATACTTAGTTCTAATAGTTTTCATTTTTTGCCAAAATTTCGAGATAAAAACGCAACTTCCACTTCCAAAGTGCACCAAAAATTTTTTGATCATATCTAAAGATCTCAGGTCGGGGAAAGAACAACAGGGCGGGTGGTCTCGAAGGTCCTCACTCGAAATAGGTTGAAAAGTGTTTTTAGAAATTTTTGAATTTTCTTATGGCCTTAGACATCCATGGTTACAATTCGTCAACTAATACATCTACAAATTTAAAAATTTGCTGTTATCTTTATAGAATTAACCGTTGAAGCTGAACCATGAGGTATCTCAGGTGTGGAGTTAGTCTTAGCCACGCCTATTGCACGCAACGGCAGATTTGATGGAAAATCTAAATCTAAAAACTACTTCGACGAGCTGTGCAGATTCTGGTGCAAATTTTTGAATTTTAAAAGTATTGATTTTTAGGAAATTTTAGGAAATAGTGTCGTATTCAACCTGTCAATGTAAAGCACTTCTGGGCTATCCCACAATGCATAGCAATGGCATGCGTGCTTAGTGATCGGTCAAATGATGATTCAATGTGAAAACCAATGCTTACCTTTGCAATCATTCTCCGCAACACATGCATCGTGAGCAGTCTGGTACTTTGCTCCCAGTCCAGATTCCAGTTCATTCAATGCAGTCACCACCTCGTCACCTGAATAATAATTTTAGTGGAAAATAGGCCTTACTGCTCACAAAAATTACTTTATTTCAAATGCCACAATGGTTAATTTTCTCAGTGCAATTCTATGAAGAATGTAGGTTAGCAACTCTTTTGCTTGAACTTAAAATTGACTGTGTCCGTTTTTTCATCAGATGTGGAATTCAAATTTGGATAGTTTCTAAACACGTTGAGTGCGGCAAGTTATCGAAAAGCACCGAATTTCAAAAAAAAAAAATTCAAAATTTTACGACTTTCGCAGCCACTAATATCGACGCAGTCGATTAATGGCAGGGCGACTTGTTTAGTTGAAGTTACTTCAAAAGTTGATGTTTTTTCTGATGCGCGTAACGGTTTTGCCTAAAAACATCCAGAAGTGATTGAAATGGGGCTGTCCTGATTGGCGCTAGAAAATGGTCCCAAAAACGAGAATTCTCGTTCCCCGAACGCAACGTGTTAGAGCGCAGTCAGCATGATAGGTGGAAATGACTTCGTGGGCATTTTTCATGAAAAAACATTTCTCGCTGAAGGCCCAAGTAAAAAAAAGCCAACTTTCGGTAGATCCCGAGTGCTTGTTACACCCCTAAAAAACTTCATTTGTGGGTCTACCCTCTTCCTTTTTACTAGAGCTTAAATGAAGCGTACGTCAAAAATGAGATTTTAGTACGTAACAGAGCACACCAAAACTTGACCGTTCGTGTGTATTTCAGGAGAAAAGCTTGAGTAGTTTTGGCGATATCGACCCTCAAAGCTTAGTAGGTACCATCTTGATTTTGATGATGTCATCGGTGTACCGTTGCTAAGCATAACCATGTCCTTAGTAACTCATTACCTATACTTAGATTAGATATTTTCTCAAACAGATCTTTGACATATTATCCAGCTTCATGATAAAATAAAAAAAAAGCAATTCGATAGTGAGTATTTTGGAAGCAAATTTTGGATAGTTTGAGTGGTACACAAGTGACATCATGCATAATTAAAGGAAAGATGCTAGCTACTGAACTTTGAGGCTTGATATCTCCTAAACTACTCAAGCCATGCCATGAAATAAAAATGAAATAAAAACTGAAGTTCACGTTTCGGTGTGCTCTAGCTAGTTAGGTATCCACTGCCAAAATTTCATTTTTGACGTTACTCTTCCTTTAAACCCTACAAGACCGAGGCCTTTTCAGACCCTGTGAAACTTGAAATCATGGACAAAATATATGTGGAATTCGGGTCAAAAACAGCATAATGCCAACCCACAAGCAAAGGACTATCGAACCAGGAGAAGAGCGGCGCAAATCAGGATGGGTGGGTGGGATTGCGTTTGACATTTTTATTTATCCAATCTCAGAAAAACAGTATTTTTGATGCATCCATCACAGCACAAGACTTGCTAGAACCGCATAATGGGCGTGGCCTTGATTTTTTTTCTTTTGCAGGTGGATCAATTGCAAA
Organism: Scolionema suvaense; assembly: GCA_027575255.1. Taxonomy (NCBI): domain Eukaryota; kingdom Metazoa; phylum Cnidaria; class Hydrozoa; order Limnomedusae; family Olindiidae; genus Scolionema; species Scolionema suvaense. Next base: position 187 of record JAOBRC010210023.1, on the reverse strand, counting down.
ATTTCTTCTGGTTCTTCCTTAGCAGGGGACAGGAAAATGTCAGCATCCCCTTGCTGCTTCACGGATACCTTCTTCGTACAATAAGTGGCTTCAGCGGTTTTGACTATCGTCTGCTTCTGCAAGCAAAAAATGGAAAATGTTCACTTTGTGCCACAAAATAGCCTTTGCCCAATATATTTTGTCCAAG
>JAOBRC010209912.1:0-15075 GCA_027575255.1 Scolionema suvaense | reverse complement strand
GGCCAAAATGATAAATTTATATGAAACTACAGACAAACACAGGTGGCCAATTAAACCCACAAATTCATATCAAAACATAAATGATTATATCAGGGATAAGAAATAAATGAATTTCACTGTGCCAAAAAAGAATGTCACAGCAATAGACCCATTCATACATGCTGAAAGGTTATACTTAGACAAAAACAATAGAAGCTTCCTCATGCTAAAATAAGTAAAAAAAATGAAAATGGTACATAGCTACTTCCAACACATAGCCGCTTCCAGCAAAGACAGGAGAATATGTGCGAATCTGGGCCAAAACATATGGATTGGATTCATAAAAGTTTGGATTCTTTCGATTTGCGAGAGACAGCAAGCTTTCAAAGAAAATGAGATAACACGCTCTCCCTCTCCTCAGCACCTTCCTAAAAGTGTGTGAAAACATCATCCCCATATATGGTGCGAGGAGAGCAAAAAATTACCCCCAAACAGGTCACAATGATGCCAGGCAATGTTCACACATATTCTACGTATAACAGTAAAACTGAGTTTGAGATACATGCTTTGGATTGTCGCCTTCTCTTGTATGAAGAGTTTTTCAATGATTGGCATATGACGTGGATTGTCATCTGCTCTTGTATGAAGAGTTTTTTTCAATGGTTGGCATATGACATGAGTTGTCGTCTTCTCTTGTATGAAGAGTTTTAAGATGGTATAGCAGGAGACGATCATCCTCAAACAATTGGAGGAGAGGAATGACCGTCTATTTCAAAGTAGGAGGTAGGCATTCGTTCCCTGCTGCTCGTGTTTAGATGAAGGCTGACGATTATAAGCTTGTTTTTTATCTCCACACAATGCGCTTGTTCATCTCTACACAAAAATGAAAAGAAGGCACGTCAATACCTGTCACCCACACCAAGTAGGCAAGTATACCGTGACATGACATGAGTTGAGGGAAATGCAGCTTTGGCAAACTGCAACGCAGCCAGACGAGCTTGAGGGAATTCCTATAGGAAAGCAAAAACAATGCCAGTGACTACAAGACAGAGATAATTATTGTCAAACTCAGAATTAACTCGAACCAACAACTACTATAAAGCAGAATCAACAGAAGTAGTTGACTTTATCTTAACCATACTTCCAAGACTTAGTTTTTGATTTCTTACTTCGACAACTAAGTAAACGATTCATTTTAGGGGACTGTCTCTTAATTATAGATTTCATTGAACAAAAAGTTTTTGAATAAATTGGTCAGAAGTAATTGTCAGCTATAAGTCTGAATCTGAAATATTTGACTGCATCTGCTATCACTAGCAAAACACAACAATTATTATGCCAATTTTTTTCACTCCTCCTTTATTTAATCTAATCTTTGAATCTTGGTAAAACCTTCATAAAATCAGCCTACTGAACATTGGAAATAGCTATGAGTTTTTGCATCAGTGAGCAATTTGCCGTCCAGCGATTTTTTACTATGCGTATAATTATACTCACATGCAGACTATCAGAACTGACTCAGTGTATTCTATGCGCAAACCTGCATCCTACTTGCTGACCACCTAATAAATTATGCAAACATGTCTGCTCGTGCAGCCTGTGCATAATTAGTTAACAATTTTCAATTTCAAAGAGCTTGGAAAACAAGCTGGACAGCAAACCGGGCTCTGATGCAAAGACCCTATACGAAGCATGAAATAAGGGTCTTGAATGAAGGCTATGAGAACGTTTCAAAGAGAACCTCTAATTTCTTGGTTGAATAGCATCAAAACTGATCGGTTTAGCTCCTAATATTGGAAACATTTTTCTATGTACAACCTATCCAAGAAATGAAAACAACATCTTTTTATTTGGGAAATCTTTCCACCGATCTGTCTTCAGGCAACTGACTCATTAAGAACATTTTAAGTTGAAACCACAGTAACAACCAAGATATGCATTTAAAATCAAGTATTTGGCATAAATGCATGGAGAGAAGACATTCATTGACATGTCGCCACATTACAGCAGTACCATCTTGCAGTTGAATTCATTCCTGTCCAAAAACACTTGAAAACAGGACTATCCGCTACAATGATGTGCACCGTTAACAACAAGCTTTGTGCAATCTACATTATAGAGCAGGTTTGATTAAGACACTTATCAATTGTCAATTGACTATGATCTGGGTAATAATGAAATCTATTCTGATTCAAAACTTTTTATTCCAAATATCTCATTGACTCCTACAAAAACAAATATTAGGAAGGCAAAACATATATATAACGTATATGCAAGAGGCAAACATAAGTTTATAACCACAATACACCTATCGGCCAAATGTCCTAGTTTCTGTTGATTCACCTTTTGAATGAATGACACAAATCACAAATCCCATCCTCCCCCTAGACAAAAAGATCATATCATCTACCTTCAACAAAGAAGTGTGATAGCAGTCAGGCTCTGATCTACCACAAAAGAAAGTCCCTTCTTTTGGCGATCTACCCCTTTTAAATAAAAAGGTAGAAGCTTCTGTTCCTCTAAAAGATCCAAATGTGAAGCGGATTTTAGGGGCGTGTTACATGGAAATCAAATAAAGGGTCCCTTTTCCCAGTTGGTAGCCAGTTTGGTGCCTGTTTTGGAAGTAGAGGCCGCTGTTCTTGCATAGTGCATTAGAGCTTGGCGGTGATTGATCGAGATGTGAAAAGATATTGTTTATGTGCACCTTTTCAATATTATTCAGAATGAGTTTTTCCATCGCAACAATTCCACTTTGAGAAAGACCATCATACGCCTTTGCAATTGTAGCAAGAGTTTCTTGAAGAGCAACACGAAGATCACCAACTTCCTGCAACAGAATCAAGTATACATCTTTAGATTTTTCTGTCCACATAAAGGAAAACATTCCCTAAGTTCCATAACTACCAGATGGCTGTAATCAATTGAACAAAATTTGTTGGTGAAGAAGAGCAACAAACCAATTGCACAGTATTGCAGTATTTCTAGGACGCCCTAAAAGTAACCAGAATTTTCAAGGACTGCTGAGGCAAGCAAACGATTGGCATTTTAAGGACAGCTTTCCAAATTTCATGACAATTTTAGGAAATAAAACACTTTTCTTCCGGATATTAAGACCAATTGAATGCTCTCATACACTGTCAGCATCTGTATACTTCCCAATTACAAAAACTGGCTGCAGAAAATTATAACTGGCAATTTAGTAATTACTTCCATGTTTTGACCACACTATGTCACACAACATTGCACATCAATCCTGGCCACTTAAGCTGTCCCTTTTTTCATGCCACCACTTGGATAACCAATTTTTGAGGTAAAAAATGGTTAAAAATAACGGTTTCTGAACTATCAGAGAGTAATACGTTTTTGGACAATTCCTTCCCTGGTCCAGAGCCTTTGGTCTGCGGTCCAAAAGCCATCCTGGTCTTTGTTCTGAAGAAGATAACTTTATTCGGAGAAACTTTCCCACGGTCAAAAACTCACAGAATTTCATATAAACTTTTGCAAATCCGTGCACCATCAAAATTTGTGAGATGAACTTCTGCGAACAAAACAAAAATTGCATTATATCAAATTTAAAAGAGATTTTATAGAAAACAAACACTGGACTGGGAAGTTTTCTGCGAAATCTTCCCTCGGAAAAAACTCCCGAGATACAGTTTTGCGTGCGCAAGTTTCTGAACATTTTCAGGAAATAAACTTCCACGAACAAGCCCAAACTTGTGAAAATACGCAACAGCAGCATGGGGTAAGACAATGTGGCACCAAATCTCAAAGCAGCATTTTATTGCAACCTATCAAATAGACGGTATTCAAGTTTGGAGCTGCACTAGGCTAGGGCCAGAGGTACACAAATCTGAAACTTACAATCGGCCGTTGCTGACTAGAAACTGGCTCAAATAGTGCATGCTCAAATTACAGTAGAGAACTTCGACTGGTAGACTTGCCAAAGAACCCAAATAATGGTAGGTGCAATTATAGTACCAGACGTAACAAAATGTTATATTCACTGACTAATTATGATATCAAATTCAAAATTTATGCTACACAAATCATCGCAGAAGAGCAAAACGTCAAGTAAATATATGCCTCAAAAATTAAACACCCCTAAGGCCTTATTTTAGACTCTTTTGCATTCCATTATCTCACCCAATACACTAAAAATCACTGAAAAATAAGTCTCTTTCTTTAAAATTCGCCTCTCAATTTGCGATCAGCAAGATTTCAAGAGTGCCCTATGCTGCCCTAAAGGTAAAAATTAACTAAAATAACAAACTATGGAATCAAAACTACCAGCAATAGTCAACACTTCACTTACATTCTCAAGGAGTTTAAACAACTTTTCTACAAGACCAACATCTCTTCGAAACACTGCAGGAACGCGCCTAAAGAGGTTGAAAGAGGCATTATCAAACAATTATTCACGACAGCAGAAAGATGACACATTGTGAATGAAGATCAAAACATGTGTGCTATATAGAGCAGTTAAGATAACATGGATAACACATCATAATGGGACATATTCATGGAATACATCAGAGTGTCACGGTCATAGTATATCACCAGTTTTTTTCCATGTGCAGCTATTTCTTCCATGCCAGAGGTAAAAAGATATTTTCTTCAATAAATGTCACAAACAAGGGCAGGTGGGTAGATTTTGCTTGACAGGCTTGGTATCATGGCTTTAAAAAAACTCATGACTGGACAATGTAAATGACAAGGTAATGTGTCTTGCAGAATGTCACAAAACTAGTTTCGTCCATGCTTTGGGTATGGCTTCGGTTTTGCTGATTTTTACAAAAATTTGGGTAGTAAAGGGCATGAAATTTAGGGCATTAGGGTAAATATGCCAAGAAATTATATATGGAGATGCATGACAGCAGTTGTTCATAACCTACAAAAACTTGTGAAGCAGTCAGATGGGTCTGAGTCAAAATTTTTTCATTTTTACAGAAGCTGTTCAGATCACTGTCCACAAAGAACCACTCAGCTGCAGGAGGCATTAACAAAGCATGTTCGCAGGACTACACAAACACTGCACTACAAAGCTAGATAATAAACAAAAAAAAAATGGATCAATCAACAATTTAGGTAGGGAAGGTCTACTATTGAATGGGGCACTGAATTTGGAACATTTCTGGCAGCTCCACCACAATCCATTCTTAATTGTCCGAAAAGAATATAAAACAGCCATACCAATCACAAGAGTAAAGATTCAGAGCTGCAACACTAGAGAAGTACCTCCAAGAGAGCTCTGATTTTAACGAGTATCTGATTCAATCAGTATTGATCAAGTCTATCCCAATAAAGAGTAGGTTGGAATATGTTAACACGTTTGTTCAGTGTCCAAAGTATTAAGGTGATCTAGGAACATATTTTCCTGAGTTTTTTGCATTACATACAGTACAATGGGGCAAATCAGATCTGTGTATGGAAACCAGGGCATTGATGCCAATCCAACACTGGTTTTTCAATATGACAAATAAATGTATTGCTGGTGCAGATAGGTGAAGTTTTTCACTAATGTGGAGGACAACACGGTACGAATGACGAAAATATCCAAAAAGCTATAAATTTTTTATGACAGTTCTATGATACAGAAATAATGCCAAAATAAGACATAATGCAGGGCAAATTCTAGGGCAGTAAGGCAGCATGCCGATTTTGCCCTAAATAGCAATATAGAAGCTTAATGTAGGGCACAAATTTGCATGCACAGAGCAGTACTTCAAAGAAAAGCCACAGAAAGGGACAATTTCCACTGATTTTTTGAGGGCATCCCAGCGATAATACAACCTGCAATATGACCAGAAATACACATGTGAAAGGAGACCGTTCCGGTGACATTCTTTGTTGTTTCAAGAGAGGACTGCATACTTGGTCATTTTACCAAAGAAAAAATATCTTGTTGATCATAAGGAAATCAGACAACATTATTTTGTCGAAATGTGTATGGTACTCAATCCAAAATAAAACACCAAAACAAGCAGAGTATCAACCACTGGTTGAGCTAGATAACAGTCATAGCAGCTATTTTCATGCCAAAACTCATGAATCAATGATGGGCAGAGGTCAAAAATCTAGAAAATACATAATGACTCAAAATGTTTCTGAAATGAGTAGCTTCATCTGTTTTCTACTGCAACAGCCTAACGAGCTTTGACGCAAGTCAGTTTGTGAGTAAGCCCTTACAGGGTACTAATAGTGCATGGCTTTTCAGCCCTTTCTTGCCTCCAATTATCGGAGGAAACGCCCTTTGGTATTTCTTTAGACCAACTTTAAAATTATTTGAAACAGTCAAAAATGATTGTTTTTTTAAGGGGAGTAAAAGTTTGGTTGCCTTTTTCTATTATCAGTCTGCCCTATTTGGCATTCAAAGTGCACTTCCCAGGCACTTTTGTGCCCCCTTTTTTTCCTTGCCGGAGGAATCCCCCCCCCCCCCCCCCCCCCCCGTGCTAGAATAAGCCCTGTAGTGTCACTATTTCGCAGCTCAGGTGCCAGTTTATACTGTGGTCATGCTCATACTGCCAGCAAGTTTGAAAATTAGTAACACATGGTTCTTATGCAGCACACCATTTGGAATTTATTGTAACCTGCTACCTAAGCCGTGTTTTGGTTACACAAATGCATTCTAGGACACTAGCAAACATATAGAGGAAGAAAAGTCATGAACAAAGATACCTTGACAACTTCGACAGACCACCTAATGCATTCGATCGTAATTTTGCCTCCTAAAAGAAAAAGAATTGAACAGCTCAAGCATCAGCTCTCAAACAGAAAGATGTACAGGGAAAAAAAGCAGTAAAGAATGTTCTTCACAACTTTGATCCACCTGATCCTTTGAATGCAAGGATTTTATATGCCGCAACTATCTCCACCAATTTTGTCTGATTAAGAAAATGGCAAGTACTATCAGACATCAAGCTATGACCAATTCTTCATACATAACTGGCAGAAAGAATACATCCAGGGCCCAATACAGGTTTATATTTTGGGTGGCAATTGCTCCGATAGTTACACTTATCATGCGACACTTATCTTGCGACCAAGTGAACCTGGCAAGCCTTAGCCCATGTTGACGTGAAACAGAAACAAAACATGAGAAATCTGATTTTAGTAACCTGACATGACCACATCCCAATCAAACAGGTCACATCCTGAATTCTGGATGTCACACGTAAATAGATGCAGGGAATGAGTGGGCAGCAAACGAATTCAACACCCAGGCAATATATGCACACGGCTTGCATTCATCAACATATTTCATAGTGTGGTGAAGAAAATTTTCCATATAAGTTTCAGGCGTCGATCTTTGCGCGACCAAAAGCGGTCAGCGATGTTGAATGAGGGCTGTATTACGGCCCTGACATCTACCTTATCATAACCTACTGTAATAATAGTGCTAGAGATTGTCACTGCTCTTATACATGGCATAATATTTTGTTGTGAAAAAAAACAGGCAGAGCCAAAGCATGAGCAATGGGGACATAATACCGCTCAAAGTGAATTTGCCATGGAGAGAAATCTTACCTCTTTGATGTCCATAATAATTTTACACAGTGCTTGGTAAAACAGAGGCCCGACAAAAGTCAGAGTCTTTTCAGAACCATATTGGCTGATGTGATGGCAAAAATCAATCGAATATTTCTTGATTTTAGAGTTGACGGCCTGTCCAAAGAGCCCATCAAAGATTATCTAAACAGAAGCAGATTTCAACAGAGAAATGATGGCCAGAAATATCAATGCAATTCATTCGGATCCAGAACAGCTAGTATTGCAGGTGCCTCTGCTAAATGACAAAAAACAACACTGGATGAACAAAACAATCATTTCACAGTAGTGTTTAACAGTAAAATAAGCCCTTGCGGGTCAAATTTCTAATTATCTTTCTCGTCTCTTACTTTTAACTGTATCACTATTCTTGCCCATTCTCACGAAACAGCACACATTTGAGGACGATACTTACTTAAATTTACAGTATCTTCTTTAGTCTATAGAAAGATAGAAGCTTGAACATCCATTAAGACAGATCATTGCAACATCAATGAGCGGGGGAATAAAGAGGAAGTTTTATACATGCACACTACATAGACAAAGATTTGCAATTAAAATTGTGTTAAGTCAATGGATGCACCTGCTTCATATCCTGCTGGTTTTGAGATAAATTGCCACCTGCTGCTTTGAAACAAAGGGAATATTTGAAAACACGGTCACAGGGCTTTGCAGAGCTCTAAGTCCCCCTATAATCAATACTTTTTCACCAAACCTACTTTAAGTGAAACCTGCATGCTGCACCTCCAAAATAGTGTTGGCATTTTTCAAGATATTTTTCCAATCAAAATGTTTGCAGACAGCTCTGTATTTGACAAATTGCAGAAATTTTGTCATGAAATCGCAAGACTTCACCTTAAATCGTTCATAACTTTTGATCAAGCCAAAAACAACAAAAATGCTGACACTATTTTGTAGAGTCTGTTGAGGTCTTTCGATTGATGTACAATTTGTACGCTAAAAACAGAGTGGAGGGGACTTCGAGCTTCTAGAATGTCTAAATTTGTTTTTTCTCATTTCTGTTCACAGCTTCACAGCAGGTGGCATGCAGGTGGTTCTTAGTGGGCAATTTTCCAAAAGTCGCCACCTGATGAAATTAACACGCGATATAAACAAAAATTTTGAAAAGCTTTTAAAATACCCATAAAGCTTGACTAAAGATTAGCAACTGCTAAGACTTCTTAGGCTTTGCAGTATCCTTAAAAGCAAAAAAGAATGAATAAACCTCATAAATGCTTATTAAACGTGTGCACGATTTTCATGTCCTTGCCCATGTTTCTAGAGGAAAGTAGGAAGATTGAAATCAAAGAGTAATATTAAGCCAACTCTGCACTCAGCCTAAACTGCATGCATCAAGTCAGCATTCAGACTAACCTGTGTGCATTAAGTCGGCATTCAGGCTATCCTGTACGCATTTTAGAGCATTCACACTGACCTGCACACATAAAGTTGGCATTCGGGCATACCTGTATGCATAAGGTGGGGTTCATATCTCCAACCATTTTTGAGCGGAGCATATACGGAAAAATCTTTTGCTTGAGCCGAATACTGGCAGGCAATCGAACATCATCAGACGGTATACCCTAGAAAATAAAAACAATGGGAATGTATAGTATTTCTTTCCGCCATGACTGTCTCTCGCCGACAAAGGAAATTTTCCATCCAAAAACCAAAAACAAGATAGTCTGTATAAATTAGGTTAATTTGATATCTCAACTATAAAATCTTTCGCTGAATTCTGTAGAACTATCACATTTAAGTGAAATTCCTCCCTGTCCAGTAATAGAACCTAACATTAAGCAAAAACAGTAGCCAACTTCTCGCCAAGTTTTGCAGCAACAGGAGAAACTGTGAGAAGCAATGATTTGTGCCAGAAATCACACACTCGACCAGATATGTGTGCCGTCATTGAAACCAAGATTAACCTATTATAGTTTCTTTCCTTACCTAAGCAACAAAGGGAACTGGACGAATTTCATGGAAATCAGTGACTAGTCCAACATTTGAATGCAGATTTGTGCTGCCTTTCCACAGATCAAGCGATTGATTTTCAAAAAAAAAGGTTTTGTTTTTTCAGCTTGTGTGCGTTTCTTTGGTCTTCTTGGGTGATTTGGCATATTTATTATAAGTTCTCTACACATTTTCCACGAAATAATTTGGCACAGACTAAAATGAAAAAAACCCCATAATAATAAGAGAAAAAACTTAATCACAAAGATGAAACCACACCATAGCTTTACCATAAAAGTTTTTCAACGCTCAGTTCATCTTCAAATGCTTGCAGTGTTTCTCAACAGAAAACAAAGGGCCATCACAACAGCTTGGCCGCATATCCACAGCAACCATGCAAGCGTAAGACAAACCTAAAAGTATGAACTCATAAAAAAAATTCTTACCACTGCAGCTGCCAAGTTTCCTACCGAAAAGACACTGGAAAAAGTGGCGCCTCAAAAGCAGGAGTTGATATAGCATGAAGGCACAGCCAACAGCAATAAAACGCACAATCTCCATAAAGAACTCAGCAGATACATATTGAGATGCTAAGCGCTCCAAGATCTGCAGTAGGCATTGAGGTAGGATCACGAATTCCTGATGCCCCTAACCAATCGCTATTTATAAGGAAGTGGGCTGATAGTAGGAACTAAACCGTATCGACCTTCATTTCAAATCTGTCTACTCTCAAAAGCCAACAAAAAGTAACACCTATTATACTGCCGAAACAAGTCATAAAATGTTATAACTACAATGAAATACATTCAGATTGGATTTAGTAATAAAAACAAAAAAGGTGCAATGTCACGCACCAAGTAGTATCAGTGAACATCAAATAAGCATAATCAAAGAATAACTATCATGAATAATATACTTTGTATGTCTCCCTTCATTACAGATGTATAGCAATACACAGGAGACTAACTTGAACAGTTCTGCAGAAGGCAGATGAATTTACATTACAGCTCATGCACACTTACCAAGTTTAGATTACCAGGCGTGAGAGAACTTCCTTGATAGATGGACATCAGTTTCTTCATCACTACAGCTTTTTCCCATGTTTCAGGACTAAAAATAAAGATACAGGGCAGGTAATTTTTATCTACATTTTTAGTCAAATTACCACATTTAAAATAACACTGATGTAGCAGACTGTGAAATGAGAGGAGAGAAATTACTTTCTTTGCCACTCTCCGACGCAATGAGCGGAAGGCAAACATCACTCGACCATGAAAAACATGAAAAAGTTTCAAGTGATTTAGAGAAGATAATCTAATTGATATGTGCATCACAATTAAATGTCATGCATTCCAAACAAATACAATAGGTTTTATACAACAGAGGACTGAGTTCGAGACGTCCTGACTAGTGTGAAGTGTTTTACATTTGTGTTAACTGGATATGACACTAAGTGATCCATTCGCCATTACATTATCTATACACAAGAGACAAGTACAAAACTACTACAATCTTTTGCACAAAGCTTTTCATGACATGCTGAAAAGTTTTTGTGCAAAAGATTTTAGTAGTTTTGTACTTCTCTCTTGCGTATAGGATATGACAATCTTCTGCTCAACTGGAGGACAGCTATGACAGCTCACCTGCTTATTACTTCAACTCAATGTCTGATGCAGGTTTCGTTTCCTTACCCAAGCATTTTCCTTTTGCTTAAGTGCCGCTTTTGTTGCAAAGAAAAGAAGCTCCAAGAAAGCATAATTTATGAAATCCTGTCAGTAAGCATGCCCAATTGTTCTGGGTAATGTATAATTGGTTTAACCCCCACCATCTAGAGGGTAGGTAAAAAAAGAGATGAAATCATGACATGATTTCACAAGTTGTGTTGCAAATCCCCATTTCTCTCAGCCTTCCGAAGAGACACAATAAACAAGAATGTTCAGTGCAAATTGCTGTCTGTGATCACTTAACAGCTACCGACGGATGACCAAACACTTCCAACTAACATGGTTACCATGAAATGATCACATAAACATTTATTCCTTATTTTTGGCAATGGCCAAAGGAGAATTCTACATCAAGTATCTCTGAAAAAACGACAACCATTTTGTTCTTAACGAAGCATTTTATGCGGCCATGTTTATTGACTTCCGTTTCTTATTCCAAATTGAATTTTTATTTCATTGGGATAACAGTTTTGAATCAGTTTTGAAAAGATTTGGCTTCCCAGTCCTTCTAAAAATGGAATTATTTTTGCATACAATAGCATGTACGCAGAAAGACAAATAAATTGAGAAAAAAGTTCGATAAACACGTGAAAAATGGCTACGGATCACCCCCAAAACTCAATCAAATTGAGTTTTGACGTCCGTATACTGGACGTCATTCACTGGCTGGATAAAGCCCTGTAACAGAACCATCTTGGATGAAATTCTTAGAATGTAAACTTCTCACATGAATTGGTTTAAAGCCGCAGTCTGCCTACAAGAACTTTGAATCTGAAATATTTTGCCTGCATCTGCAAGAGAAAGATATATCTTCGCGGAAAATTCTTAATTTTTTATTCCACAATTGATTCAAATCATGGTCAAAACCTTATACAATAAGTAGCTATCGAAATGGCCACAATAGTCGATCAGCAGTATTCTCCTTTTCAGAAAGTAACGAGATCATACTTGGCAGCCATCTTGAACGCGGTGCAGCGAGACCTCAGCCGCCATTGCCGCTCAGAGGGAAAACGATGGTAGCCAGTGAAACGCAATGAATATTGTTGCCATCAATTTACTTTAGCCAAACTACAATTGCAGATGTGTAAGACCAATAATATTGTTATTCATTGATTGCATGTTGTTTTGTGATGAATGGCTGTGTGTAGCTAAACATAATTTTTAAAAACATCACCGATTCGCGGTCAAATCCTATTCAGTCCACCATGCCGCTACACCTCGAAAATGGCAGCTGTAGCAGTGGGTTGCCAAGCCTGTGGCGTAGCTGCCGAAAGGAAGAATGGTTTTTCTAGAGTTAATGACATTAAAGCAGATCCGTTTAGATCGAATATCAGAGAGTTTTTAAAATCTTCTTGGAGACAGTCCCTTTCATTAAACAGCATGCAAACATATTCAGGATGATACGACAATTGTGCATGCTACAAAAACTCTCTAAGTTGTCCAGCTTATTGCACACCTCTCTTTTGCAGACAAACAGAACCCAAATAGACAAGCCGTCATCAGAAACTGTGGATAAAACAATGACATGTTTCACCTTGAAAATTTCTTCACACCGTTCTCTGCTTTATCCGCAATGCTGGAAAACAAAGTAATAAATAGCACACTACATTGTACGGTATATCATACAATAACACTCCTGCTCCATATATACTTCCAGAGTTCTTTTCTCATTTATACTAATATGTAAATAGTAAAATTAAACCGCCAATTTTCACAAAGCATTATACCTTCATACAGTAACAAATACTACAGCCAGCTCTTTAACTTAAGTTGATGGTATTACCAGGAAGCAATAACTCAAGAAGGCCATAACAGTATAATCACTAACCCATGCTTTGAGTCACCACTAGCCGCAATTAGGTGACCAATGATCAACTCTTCTTCAAAAACGCCCGACATCAGCATTTTCAGAATGCCTGCTTTAGCCTGAAAAAAAGATCCAAAGACTTGCACATGCTAAATATCCTTGCTACATAGCAGCTTAGTGACTGTACAGCATTAACCCAGTATCCTCATGCAGGCTTTCAAATCGCCATATGTCATCTGGTCAATAACCAACTGATTTCAACTGTATCAATGACAAATGATATATCTGATTCATGGGACAGAAATGACCAATATGACGACTAATGAGGCTGGCAGTGCTCATGTCTCCAGTCACCCCTTCCAATAGTTGTTTTGTAAAAAACTTGCACAGGCTGGTATGAAAGCATATAATTATTGCATTTTTAGTTTGTAGCGACACGCGGTTCACGAACACAACAAACTGCTTTAATGGGCAACATTTGCTTCATCATTGAACCTTAGCACTTGTCTTGACTCTTGCTTGCAATGTGCCCTATCTACAGCCGTGACTATGCCAGGCAGATTCTTCAACAATATCAACATTAGGTTAGACAGACTGCATGACAGGCTGCATTTGTGTCACAGAAAGCTGTTCAGAGAATCCAACATCTGGTGACAAAATTAAATTCACCAGTATGCAGTGCAGAAAAGGACACTTACTTTACAAGGGGACAAAAGGTAACAAAAATAACTTTCCACTCTTTCAAACGATTGGTGGAATTCGAAATGTATGATACAAAATGATCACCACATGCTACAGAAGATGCAACATAAGACACATTTCATACCTTCTCTGTCTGATCAACAGTGGAGGCTGGCTCTGATTTCAACCTTTTCAACATGTTCTTACTTAGACCTGCAGGTACCGCAAATGTTGGATCACTCTCATTCCAGTTGCAGCTGAAAATAGATGAACCAAGTAAACAACACAAATTGTGAAATACACTGAAACAAACACATTATTTGAAACAGAGCTATAAAACTCCAGAGAGACATAAAAAGGCCTTTAATTAATAGATCTGTTGATCATCAGAGCAGATCAGAAAAAAGATTGATAAACTTTAGACCTTATCAACAAGCTTTCGCAATTTGGTTAGGAAAGAGTTACTTAACAGATAAAACTTGTGACTGTCTCGAGGTACGACATAGTTATTACCAGAGGAGTCTCGATAAGGCATTGAAAAGGTCTCATGATGAAAACAGAAGTTTTACTTCGTGAGTTCAAAGATAAGTTCTATCTCATACTTTTCCATTAATCATGAGAAATTTAAGATCAAATAACATAAGCAGTTAGGCCACGGAAAGTTGAAGTTTCAGTATGCGTAGAAGCGCGTATCATCTTATGGCAACGCATTTGTTCTAATTTTGTAGCTGGCAGCGCAAGTCAGTAATTTATTTTCATGGCATTCCTAAGCTGTGTCTAACAAGCAAGCAAATTCCGTTGCCAGCGTCTGCTTTATTTCTCTCATTGTGTTTACACAACATTGAATGCTCAGTTTTACTTACGAAATCCTGCAATGCTCCTTATAGTTCAAAGAAAATGCTGAGGTATCAAATAGAGTGCAGAATAGTTCCAAAAAGTAAGGAGTAAAACAGTCGTGTGCTGAGTGGAAAAACGTCTCCGGAGACCTACAATTGGATTGGTATGCACTCTGTTACAAACATAAAAAACTAAATTGCCGCGTGCATCTTGTATTCAAAGACGGATAAATTGCAGTCTGCATTAGCCAATAAGCTATTTTACACACACCGTGGCCTTATCCAACCAATTGTAGTCAAAGTTTTACAAAACAGGCTAGAAAAATATTAGAAAGGCTAGCAGCAAAACCATGACCATGATAAGAAGATCATTTCATACTTTTCTTGTAGTAGCATGCTGATTTTCAGAACCAGGCTCCGTTATGTTTGAGCTACTGATCGATCAGGCCGTTGAAAGCTGCTTACACTATCCTTGATGAATTAATCTGATCGTCGAATTCATCTACATTTCTATTTTAGCAAAAGTTTAACAGTTGCAAAGTTGGCAGAA
>JAOBRC010209801.1:0-15078 GCA_027575255.1 Scolionema suvaense | reverse complement strand
CGAGGTTAGGCAAGTTCTTTGATCACCGCCTTCCAAAAAATTTGGAAGAGCGCTTCAGACTGTGTCATGCGCAGAACACGAGTTCAGATCGAAAACAATACATCATATTCAGCGGTCGTGACTTGGAGTATGCGCATCAATGACATCTGCTCAGAGACAATCGGAGACCATACTGAGCGTGAGTTTACCAGCAGAAATCAGTTCACAGCTAACCTCGCCAGATGTTCCTTTCCTCTACACGGTCAAGAGCAGCAGGCTCCAGTATAGATGAATGGAGAATCTGGTTTCAGGTTATGTGCAACCTGAAGTCATCCTCCATTTCTCTATTCTGAAGCATGTTGCCCTAATCTACCTTATTACGTCAAATTATGCCGCGTACTCAATTATGCCGCACCTTCAAAAATGTGGCTTAATAAAAACGCGGCTTAATTAATGATGCGACTTAATAGAACGTGGCTTATTTAAAGACCAGGGAAGTTATGGAAGAACTCAACTTCGCTGAGTGACTTTATACAATACACTATATCATTGTTTACTTTCATCATCACTACTTTCTACTTCGGCATTAAGTTCCTGTAAAATATCTTTGCTTTCATCATGAAAAATCAATCCGTTGTAACTTTTTGCTCAGTATTAAGTGACTCCTGCGGCTTAATTAAAACCTCACAAAACAATAATTTTGTCAAAGTGCGGCTTAATTATAGTGCGGCTTAATTTAAAGAGGGAACAATTGTAAAGACAAAACCAATGTTGGGATTTATCTTTTGTTTTTAAAATGTTGACTGGTCCTGTTTCTTCTGTTAATAGATGCAGATGGAGACTTGATTCGCTTCTCGAGTGATGAAGAATTGATAACTGCGCTCAGCTCATCCTGTGGTGAAGGTGATGTGTTCAAGATATATGTAAAAGGTTAGTCCATGTGATATTTTAACCCTATTTCACATGGGGGGATAATTCCATTTCTCTCAGTTTTGGAAAAGAATCTGAGGAATGACAAGTTGCCTTTTTCAAGAAGTAGTTTAATTTGTAAGAGTATGCACTTATCATGTCCAAATTTGCTGCAAATTTTGTCCAGCCAGTCCTGATACTGTATGTGAACCTTTTGTCACCTGACATGCAATTGATTTTCAGATTTCGTCATTAATTCTTTGACTATAGTTCAGAAGTCCACAATTTGATCCATATTTTGAAATTCGAAAGTAATATGCTAATCATTAGAAGGTACACAAAGAAACTCCAAAATAATGATACATGGGTGCTAAACTCTCAAGTCATGCTTTTGCTGATGCAGTTGTCAATCTATCTGAGAATTTCAATCATAGCTTGGCTGTCTTCAGGCCTACCAAGTTGCGTATCACGATGTTCATTTTATATATTGTGGGACCAGGGTTTATTAAGGGTACTGCAAAGCCTCAGTTAGTGCTTCATTCAAGAGCTTCTAATTAGATCCAGCACGTTTTCAAGAAGTCTTTGGGTGTTCAACACATCAATGGAGGGCACCTTCTTCATTTCCTGCAGTTTTTAGATAGACTGTTACCGGCTCCTTTTTAACAAAGGGAATATTTGAAAGAGCTTTGCAGAGCTCTAAGTCCCCCTATGCTCAATATTTTTTCATCAAACTACTGTAGGCGAAACATACATTATGTATCTCCAAAGGGGTCTCGGCATTTTTTGAGATATTTTCCCAGTCAAAAGTTACAGCTCTGTACTTGAAAAATTGCAGAAATTTTGTCATCAAATCTCGAGATTTCAATTCAAATTGCTCATAACTTTTGATCAAATCAAAACAACAAAAATGCCGACATCGTTT
The DNA here is from genome assembly GCA_027575255.1 of Scolionema suvaense. Lineage (NCBI taxonomy): Eukaryota > Metazoa > Cnidaria > Hydrozoa > Limnomedusae > Olindiidae > Scolionema > Scolionema suvaense. Next base: position 13,268 of record JAOBRC010209801.1, on the reverse strand, counting down.
TGTAGAGTCTGTTGAGATATTTCAATTGATGTACAAGTTGTTTATTAAAAGCAAAGTGGAAGAGATTTATAGAGCTTCCGGAATATCGAAATTTTCGTTTTTTCTCATTTTTGTTTACAGCTTCACAGCAGGTGGCACATGGGTGGTTTCTTACGATGCACTTCTTTAAAAGCTTGCTACCTGACGAGATTAATATGTGATACAAACAAAACTTCGGAAAACTTTAAAACTACCTGTCACACTCTACTATACGTTAACAACTGTTGTGACTGCTGAAGGTTTACAGTATCCTTAAGCTAAGGACCAGGCATCTGCACCAGACTTCTGAGCATGAAGGACTTTAGCCCTATCATTATGAGTATGGTGAAAAGGATACTTTTTTGGGTATAAAGAAATGCCCGTAGTTCAGCACTGTTTGTCCATAATGACAACAAAGCAATGTGTAGCATCAAGGAAGTTGAAAATAACATTTTATCCATTTTAACCTCTGTGTAGCTACCCCAGGGGTTCATTTTTGTCCGCCTTTGTGTGAACTTGCGTAGGGGATCATCTCCAATTAATTTCACTACCGTGAGTAAAAGGTACCATTTTGGTAAAGGGGAGCACATTAGTTGGCACCGATTGTTAACACCCTTGCATTGTTTTGGTACTCCAGTTTGAAGAAACGTTCCTGCAAAATACAGCATTTGATTTTTCGGTTGCAAAATTCCTAATCGATAGGCACTGTTGATAAAAAGGGGGTCGGCTTTTTTAGTAAAATCGCTAAACAGGAGGGGTGTTAATAAATGGAAATTGGTGGTGAAATTTTTGAAAATTTACAAACGGGAGGCCCCCCTACAATTTACTGCTCAAGAGATGTTTTTGAGTTTGGTCAAATTTGAGGCTTGTGTTCTTGTAAAATTGTTCTCACAAAAGAGGAAAATATTGTATTTCAATAGTGTAGTATTATGTCAGGAAAGGAAACATTATTGAATCAGTACCTACGGTACAGACGTACTCTTCTCATTTCTGTTGGAACTTGTAAAATTTACTGAAGTCAGTTACTGCTCTTCTCTCCACACAAAGCTGCTGAGAAACTACTGAATCTGTGCCCATCTCAATCTTTCGGGATTCACTAACCAGAGCCCAGTTGCATAGTTGGTTACACAGCTGACTTGTAACCTGTGCGAAATCCCATCGTTATGATACTGGGAAGTCAGCCATTAATTTTGTACCTTCCCTGGAGTCATAATTAGCCCTGATACCTTGCTTGAGATAGTGACGATGGGAAAACTAGGTATTTTTGGCGCTTCCATTATGTGCATTATCATGCACTCCGACTGTAGTCACCATGTTCAGTTAAAATCGAGTAAAATTTGATTATGCGCACGTTACCATGATTTCAATGCTTGAGATGGTCGCTAATTAGGGAAAATAAAACGAAGGCATTTAAGCCTGGTTCCCATTGCGGCGTAAGCCTTGGCTTGGCTTGGGCTTGTCAGGTAGGTTAGCCTTGCGACACAGTGGGAACTGGATTCGTAGGCTGACAGCTAGCGGCGTCAGGCTTGTCGAACAGAATGAAAAATGTTTCATTTTTAACGACCAGGCTTGTCGAGTTTTATTGTTGTCTTAAGTACTCTGGCACAAGTAGCCCACTTAAACCACATATACTGCGTTGGAATGAACTATACTAATCCCTAATGACTGTTCCACTTCCACTATTTCAGAGAACTTCCACATGGTAAGCCAAATTTACAGCTAAGATGTAAACGCCAATCAAAGAGCTAAGAAGTAAACGCCAATCAAAGAGCAAATGACAACGCTTATCCTGCAATGGGAACCACCTCGCCCAGGCCTTACTTTGGTCCTACGTTGCCTCCAATTATCGGAGGCAATGGTGTGCCCTTTACAAAAATTATGCCCTTTTTCCCTAAACTAGACAGATCTACGACTAGAAAGTCCCTGATTACACAGGCTTGTTGTGATTATTTCTCCCTCAGGACAAAAATTAAAGGCAAATCTATCAACGCACACCTTGTAAGTATTAACTAAGCATGCTTGTGACCTTCATGTTTCTTTTGGGGGATACCCTTTCAGTGATTTTCTGGAAGCATGCCCTGTTTGGCTAGATTATGCCCTGCTTGCCATAGCCAAGCCAACCAAGCCTGCTCAACTAGCCAAGCCAAGCCTTACGCCGCAATGGGAATCAGGCTTAATTGCTTGATTTTTGTTGATTGCTGGCGATGATAATCCACTGACGAAAGACGCAATTTGGCAATTCCGATTATGTAAGGCTAGACCTGAAAACCTGGTAACTTGTTTTGATCACCTCAAGGGAGCATTACTAGTTACAAAAAAGATGCTGTTTTCAGAAACATGCAACAAACTTCAGCATTTTGATAGCTCAGGGGAGTTATAATAACACTAATGTACATAATTTTTGTTGATGAAGGCTTTGAACCGGAAGGAAGATCATTTAAGTAAGATTTTAATGTTTTAATTTTTTGAAATTGAAATTTTTTCAAGTAAGGACCCTTCGATTGATATAGTAGTGGAATCTCTCTATCTTGATCTCTCAAGGGACCGAGAGACTTATTGGAGACAGAGAATGCTCGACTTAAAGATAGAGTCTTATGGTACTTCATACATCATGAGAAAACATGAATTAGTGATCTGGGTTTTTCATAAAATACAATGGATTTACGTTGTAACACCTTACGTAACTGTGTTAGTCAAATCATTTGATTTTGCAATCCTGAGGTTGAAGGGAACGAGGACCCCTTCATTTGTCGTTGTTTTCGGTATAAGTTCGAGATAGGGAGAGATATTAGTCAGGGGATAAACCTTTCTGATGGATATAGAGAAAAATTTTGAGATAGAGAAATTATATCTATAAAAAATGCATGCTAAATGTCCAAGGTACCAGAACTTCAGCTCGACATATTAAGATGTTGGGAAAGACGTTAGAGATAGAGGGTATTTGAGATAGAGAGATTTTACTGTACATGAATTTGAGACTCGGAATCTGTAGTCAACAGAAATTTGTTTATTGTCTTCTTGTGAATTAGATAACTCTGGTAAGAGTTTGTCTTGACATAACATACTCCTAGTTTTTTATCTGCAAATATCAGAAAAAATGCAAGTGGCTTATTAGTAAAAATTTTAATACCAACAGTCTCTTCAAAATTTTCTACGTTGAGTATTTAACTTTCCCAAATTCCAGGAATAATCTAAAAGTAGCTTAAATGCTTACGAAAATGTTAATCAATTTAGTATGGTTTTTGTATTGATTTACGACTTATAGGTCCTGTGTTTTCTCTGTAGGATTCTGAGTCACATGATCATGAGATGCAGACTATCAAAAAACATATTGTTTATCGTTAGTGAAAGATTAAAGGTTCAAATGCAGAAAGAAGTCAAAAAAAATATCTGTAATTGTGCAGGTTTTGTGTTGCTTTCAACTTCATATTTTTTTTATACTCCCGCTTTAGTGGAAGAGTCCTATATAATGAGGTCTGTCCGTGAGTCGCCAACACAATTTCCGTGATAACCGCTTGATGAATTTTTCTGGAATTTGTTGTCATGCAGGCGGCAATTTATGCCCAAAAATTGGTATTTTAAGGGTTTTTTCAAAGTATCTGAAGATCGATTTGCTGTTTTTTTGTTATTTTCAGTGTGAAACTTCAGGGCAATAGCAGTTACGTTATTGACCATGTTTCATATCTAGGAAAACTCTCTTTCGGCTTGCTGGTGGCAATTTATATACCTGGAAGAATGGCAATTTACAGGGTTTTTTTTAACATACATATGTCAAAAACGGTTTGTCCAATTTTTGTCATTTTTGGTATGAATATTAGGGGCAACTCTACGTATGTTGTGAACCATGTGCGATACAGGTGGCAATTTGTGTCCAAAATTGGGGATTTTCAGGTTTTTTCCGAATATGTCAAAAATAGTTCATCTGATTTGTCATTTTCTGGTGTGAATAGTTGGGGCAACTCTATGCATGTTATGAATCATGTGCCATGTCTCTGGAAAATCTCATTTGGCTTGGAGGTGGCAATTTATGTCCAAAGCTGGCGATTTTCAAGGATTTTCCAAAATATGTCATGAATGGGTCAGACGTTCATTGTTATTTATGTTGCCATTCTTCAGAGCAAGTCTGCGTATGTTATAGACTGTGTGCCATGTCTGGTGAAAATCTCGTTAGGCTTGCGGGTGGTAATATACGTCCAAAACTACTTATTTTCAGGGTTTTTTTCAAATATGTGTAGCGTCCTCCCCCCCCTTTCTGCTGGGTGGTTAAAAATTTTCAAAATTTTGGAAAGTTGGGGGGGGGGGGTAAGAAAATTTTCATTTTCAGGGACTTTTCAGGGGCTGACCAGGAAAGGGCAAGGTAAGATTTTTCAGGGGGTTGACAGATTTTGGTGATCGAGTTCAGTCATAAATTCACGTCTAATATCCTTTTATGTGTGCAGTATCACCAAAACAGCCGGTAATTTTATTGTTGTAACCGCTGCAAGCATCCAGCTACATTAGGAAGACCCGTTTGGTCACAGTTGGCTTGTCATACAACACAAAAATGGATACTCACCCGGCGAAAGGTACGCGATAATAGTGAAAAGCCTAATTTATCCAGGAAGTTGGGAAATATGGCCGTTTCTAAGTGGGAAGCTCTAAAGAGGGGGGTTGGCAAATTTTGAATTTTCTGGGGAGGGGGTTGCCAGGAAAGGGGTGGGACTGATTTTCTGGGGGGGTGACACCATGGAGTACGCTATGATATGTTATAAATGTTTCATCTGTTTTTTGTCATTTTTGGTGTGATTCTTAGGGGCACATCTGTGTATGTCACCAATCACATCTGTTTATGGCACCAACGCATTTTCCCAGATAAGCACTCATGATTTTTTATGAAACTTGGTGTGAAGGTGACAATCTGTAATTGAGGAAAAGTGATGAAGCCGGAATTTTGAGAAAATTTTTTGTTCTAGTTGCAGGTGGCAATTTACGTCCAAAAATGGTCATTTTTAGGGTTTTTTGAGAATATTTCAAAACTTGTTCATTAGTTTTTTGTGTTTTTTGGTGTGAAACTACAGGGCAATAGTAGTTATGTTGTGGACAGCGTGTCATATCTGGGAAAACTCTTGTTTGGCTTGCAGCCATAAGAGGCGTTTTTCATGCTTTTTTTTTCTGAATAAGTCAAAAACTGTTCATCTAATTCTTTTCATTATTAGTGTGAATATTAGGGGCAACTCTCTGCATGTTTTGAACAATATGTCATGTCTCCTGAAAATCTCATTTGGCTTCCGGGTGGCAATATACATCCAAAAATGGCAATTTTTAGGGTTTTTTTCCATATATGTCATGAACGGTTAATCTGTTTATTGTTATTTTTGGTGTGAATATTTAAGGCAACTGTACGCATGCTATGAACCATTTGCTAAATGTCTCCAGACAATTTTGTTTGGCTTGCAGGTGGCAATTTATGCCCAAATATGGCCATTTTTAGGGTTTTTAAAGAATATTTCAAAATCTGTTCATTGCTTTTTTGTGTTTTTTGGTGTGAAACTACAGGGCAATAGTAGTTATGCTGTGGGCCAGGTTTCATATCTGGGAATACTCTCATTCGGCTTGCAGGTGGCAATTTATACACGTCCAAAAAAAGGCGTTTTTCACGGTTTTTTGCAAATAAATCAAGAAATGTTCTTCCGATTCTTGCCGATTTTTGGTTTGAATATTAGGGGCAACTGCACACATGTTTTGATCCATACGCCATGTCTCCTGAAAATCTTGTTTTACTTTACTGTTTGGTGGTATAATTTATGTCCAAAAATGGCGATTTTCCGGGTATTTTTCACATATGTCATGAACGATTAGTCTTTTATTGTTATTTTTGGTGTGAATATTTGAGGCAACTGTACGCATGTTATGAAACATTTGCCTTGTTTCTGGACTATCTTGTTCGGCTTGCAGGTGGCACTTTATGCCCAAAAATGGTGTTTTTCATGTTTTTTTTCCAAATAAGTCAAAACTGTTCATCCAATTCTTTTCATTTTTGATGTGAACTCTATGCAAGTTTTTAACCAGATTTCATGTCTCTGCAAAATCTTGTTTGGCCTGCATGTGGCAATTTAGGTCCAAAAATGGCGATTTTCAGGGTTTTTTCCACGTATGTCATCAACAGTTAATCTGTTTATTATTTTATTTGGTGTGAATATTTTCGGCAACTGTATGCATGTTATGGCCCATTTGCCATGTCTCCGGACAATCTCGTTTGGCTTGCAGGTGGCAATTTACGTTGAAAAATGGCCTTTTTTATGGTTTTTAATCCAAAGATGACAAATACTGTTCATCCGATTCTTGCCATACTTGGCTTGAATATGTGGGGCAACTTTACGCATGTTTTGAACCATATACCTGTGTCTCCTGACAATCTAGTTTGGCTTGCAGGTGGCCATATATGCCCAAAAATGGTTGTTTTCAAGGGTTTTTTCTGAATATGTCATGAACGGTTCATCCGTTTTTTGTTATTTTTGGTGTGAATATTTTATGCAACTTAATGCATGTTGTGAACCATTTGCCTTGTCTCCCGACAATCTCGTTTGGTTTGCAGGTGGCAATTTACGTTGAAGAATGGCGTTTTTTATGGTTTTTGATCCAAAGATTTCAAAAAGCTGTTCCTCCAATTCTTGTCATTTTTGGTTTGGATATTAGGGCCACTCTATGCATTTTTTGAACCATATGCCTGTGTCTCCGGACAATCTGGTTTGGCTTGCAGGTGGCAATTTTCGCCTAAAAATGGTTGTTTTCAGGGTTTTATTCCGAATATGTCATAAACGGTTCATCCGTTTTTGGTCATTTTTTGTGTTATTCATAGAAACATCTCTGTGTACGTTGTCTGAGGAAAATCTCGTTATGCTTGCGGGTGGTAATAAACGTCAGAAAATGGCTATTTTCAGGGTTTTTTCCAAATGTGTCAACAATGGTGTATCTTTTCATTTTTGGTGTGGATCTTAGGGGCAACAAAGTGTATGTTATGACCCATGCTTCGTATCTTGGGAATATGTTGTTGTTCAGCATGCAGATGGCAATTTATGCCGATAATGGCTGTTTTACGATTTTTTCATAATGTTTCAAGAACACTTCATGGTGTTCTTGTGATTTGTGGTGCAAATCCTGTGGCTTACGTGTTGTTCTCTTCTTTGATCTGATGCAGAGATTCTCAATTAAGTTTGCGGGAGTCTACGTATTATGTGACTTGTTGGCGTGGATCTTAGGGCGACGAAGCATATGTTATGATTCATGCTTGTTCCTCAGCATTAGGGTGGCACTTTATGTCAATAATGGTTGTTTTAGGGTTTTTTCATCATGTTTCAAGAGCACTTCATAATGTTTTTGTGATTTGTGGTGCATATCTTATGGCTTACGTGTAATTTGCTTCTTTGATCTGACGTGGAGATTCTCGATTAAATTTGCTGGAGTCCGCTAATTATGCGACCTATTTGTTTTTTATTGCATTTTGTAGCACGCGCTGATCCATCATCTCAAGAATACAATGTTAATTCTGCAAGTGAGACAGCTGCATTTGGCCATCCTTTGGGTCCACATCGTGTTGTTATTTGTGATAATTGCCAGAAAACTATTGAAGGAACTCGCTTCAAGTGCCTCCGATGTCCGGACTTCGATCTGTGTGCGGACTGTGAGAGTCTTGGGTGTCATTCTGAACATGAAATGTTACGCATCTGCCAACCTCAAAGAATACCATTCAGGGGCTGGTTTCAGACGCATGGACGGTGCCCGGGTGGACGAATAGGCAGGTGTGGCATGCATAGGGGATGCCCGTGGAAGCCACATTGGCGTGGCATGAGTGGAAGAGGTATCAAGGGTGGAAGACGGGGAAGGCATTTCCATCCACGTTTTGCTCATCTTGTGCAATCGCCTGATCTGGAAGGATCAAGAATTAATATTGATGCGTCAGTTGATCATTGTGCAGGTGCAGAATGTGATATTGAGCTGCCTCTCTCTAACATAGCTGTAAGTCTTCTCTTTGTTATATTCATTCTGTAAGTATTGTGGTGGTAACTAATATAAAGTTTTTGTTGTATTACCTCACTATCTTACTAAGAGATGTGATGTCGTTGGTCTGCCACCCCTCCCCCCCAAAAAAAAATGTATATATGTTTAAAAAAATATATCTGTCAGGGCTCTTCATGTGCCGTGTTCTCCTCGAGGGGGGGGGGCATTTTGGCTAAAAGTCTCTTTTATAAAATGTGAACAACTGCCAAATTTCTTACCTTTTTGGGATGAAACTTGGCAGGTATAAGATTGTGCTTCAAGTTCATTTTTTCTTTCATTTTCTTTTCAAATGCTTGCTGGGGGTGAGACTGCCCCAGTTGATACTTTTTTTCTCTGTTAAATTGACGTAGTCTGTCAAGTATCTAACGTTAATGCTGGCGCAGCAGAAATCTTCAGGGAAATGAGAAGATACAAAATGATATGGCTGCATATGACTTTTGCTTTTTTATTTTGTGCATAATTTGATTCCTGTATAAATATTAGCAAAAGTCGCACATTTGTCCGGAATTCGTCCAGTGGTTAAGGTCAAAAGCTATCCCCTGAGTAACATGGTGTGAAAGGATATTTCTTCTGGGTAAGACTTTCTATAAAAATGATTAGACTCAACGTTCAGGATGTCACTTGTCACGAAAGGTAGTTCCTAGTTGGATTCAGGATGAGTGCCTCATATTTGTGTTGTGTTTTTCGGCCAGGCAAATGTTGGCCAGCAGGAATCTGAAGTTGCGCGGGAGCCAGATGATGTGGACGCGGGTGCAAGTGAGGCGACAGAAGCAGCTGCCATTATCATTGACGAGGCAACAGATATGACTGTTGACCCATCTTTCAGTGAAGTGGACCCATCTCCTCCTACCAGCAAGGATGATGTAATTGAACAACCTGCGATAGAACCCCCAGAAGATGATTTCCAGGTGCGTTTGGCAGAAGCTATCCAAAAAATGGAAGCCATGGGATTCTCGAACCGAGGAGGTCGTCTGAAGAAGGCTCTGTGGATTAGAAATTGTGACATATGGGCAGCGATAGATGTTCTCACCAATGAAAAGTGATACTTTGAGCTCTTAGGTTTTTCATTGTTTATTTGTAATTAATTATTCTAAATCGTTGAAAGTTTTGGGTAGTAACGTTTTCATTCAATATTCGCTCTGGCAGTCAATTTTTTTAAACCTTTTGTTAGTGAGTTGATGTTCGGTTGAAGTTCTTTGTGAGTACTGCAAAATTTGTCTGAGGACTTCCCAATCAGTTGTACGCAGCTATTAATGGATAGCAGTTCTGTGTTATGATAACTTTTGGAAAGCAGTTTTTTTACTCTTGGGGTATTTATAGTATAATGTCCGTTTTGTGTCCATTTATGCATTTATTTTTAGGTTTTGTTGTGTCCGAATTATTCGTTTCTTGTCGTGTATTTTCTACATGGTCCTTTGCTCGATTAAGCTGTCTGTTAAGTTCATGAATAATTTCTGCTTGTTCTATTTGGAACACTGTTTATTGAATTACTGTAATGGTACAAGTGCGTTTTCTGTTTATCAATGATATTGCTATTGTTGTATTATATTTTAGATTTAAAGTTTGGATTTATGAACTCAATTATGGTGCCTCATTCTTTCTGATGCTATATTTCTCAAGGTGTTTTAATTAAACGTGGCTTACTTTATTTCTTTGTTACCCAAGGTCCGTAATTTCTTATCTATACCACAATTCGTCTTACGTGATTGACAGAATTACTTGTTTGTCATTGAGTCAAGATCCTCCAGCTGAGTTGCGTATACGCTACCTTGAACATTTTGCTTGTTTGTACCATGATCAACTCCTGTTTCCTTGGAACAAACATTCTTGGAGAAGACTGTGTTATGTATTGTGCATCTTTGCTGTTATAAAGTAACAGTATGGGCATCTATGTTCTCCAGATTCGGTGGCTTCAATCTTGTTGAATGCTCATATTGAGATTATTGTCCGAAACACATCTTCTCGTTGGACATAAATTGTAAAGACTATGGCAAATTTAAGAGGTGTTAACCTGGGTGCCAACTCCTGTCACTCCCCTCGCCGGTTTCTCCTATCCTTCACTCAGCTCCATGCATTCCGTGTGTTGAACGAGCGTGCTGACTTGACGCGGAGCAGAGTGACAACCTCATATGTTGGCACCCAGGTTAAGGTGATATCAGTTGTATTGTGTCTTTTCGCTGTGTTTTTATTGGTTGTTGTTTTTAGTTGTGGCGCTAATGCATTTCTTAAACAGGAAGTTTTTTTTTAAAGAAAATACGCTTTTTCAATTTTCTAATTATCGAGGGAAGAAGTATTTATTCATGGAGGCATTTGGGTGGCGTAACTCTTGTGTTACTTTTTGGACTATCGCTTTAGCGGAAGAGTCCTATAAAATGAGGTCCGTCCGTCCTTCCGTTCGTCAGCAATGCATTTTCCCGGATAACCGCTCAATGAATTTCTGTGAAATTTGGTGGGAAGGTGACAATCCGTAATTGACGAAAAGTGATGGAACCGGAGTTTTGAAAAAAAAATTTGTTCAGCTTGCAGGTGGCAATTTATGCCCCAAAATGCCTATTTTTAGGGTTTTTTAAGAACATTTCAAAATCTGTTCATTACTTTTTTGTTCGGCTAGCAGGTGACAATTTATACACGTCCAAAAAAGGCGTTATTTATGTTATTATCTTTATTATATTATTTATGGTTTTTTCCAAATATGTCAAAGACTATTCATCTGATTCTTGTCATTTTTGGTTTGAATGCTAGAGGCAACTCTGGGCATATATTCAACCATATGCCATGTCTCCTCAGAATCTCGTATGACTTGCGGGTGGCAATTTATGTCCAAAAATGGACATTTTCAGGGTTTTTTTCATGCATCTCATGAACGGTTAATCTAACCTATATTTATGTGTTATTCTCGTCTTTGATCTGACATGGAGATTCTCTTTTAAGTTTGCGGGAGTGCACTAATTATATAACTTGTTTCGTGCTGAAATCGTTTGGGCGTCTTCTGAAAAATTGGTCTAAAATTTTCGATTATTTTATTTGCAAAACTTGGTTTTGACGGTCCGTGGGGACATATATTTCGTTACCCATGGAGTGGACTGGGGGTACCACCCTCCCTCCCCTTCCCCCTCGGGAAAACATACTTCCGCTATAGAGAAAGGAATGAAACTTGGTACACCTATTTATAATCATAATTTAAGGTCGCGTGGCAAGTTTCACGTTCGTAGACCGTCTGGTCTGTAAATTATTCCCCTTTTAAGTCATGAATTATAATAGAAATGGCTGTATTTAAGAAAACTTGAAAATATTTTTAAAAAATAGCTTAACCTTATGTAAACACCACCAAATTTGGATGTACATTGCCAGCTGGCGAGAGCAAAAGGTTACCGAAAACGGGAAGTGAATTTCCCAATTATTTTGGTACTTATACGCTGGCAATAAATCATAAGGCTTTGCCAATAAATTCCTACGGCGGGCCATGTCTCGCACATATTCAACACAATAGCTTGCGTGAAATGCTGCCATATATGGTTTAACTTCGAGCTGCTTGGATAAGAGAACAATAGATTGTGCAGCCAAGCATGACGCTATCTATGCGAGACATAGAACTAGGCCGTACACCGCACGATGTGTGTTATCGGTCTTATCCGTTATTGATTAGGTCATATTTAACCAGTGTGCAGATTTTTGATCGAGTGCTTTCAAAACAAGCTTTCCTGTCTACGATCGTGGCCGCAGCAAAGTGGCACAAACATAATGCATGGCACCCGTACGCTTTGAATGGTAAATCAGTTCAACTTCGATGTACTTCATGGTCCCTTTCTCCAAGAACAACGTTGCCAGAAGTTAGTACACTATGAAACACTATATGGTATACCCATGAAGGATGCTCATGTAAAAGCGATCATGTCGAACACAGTTCCTACCATGATCAACATTGCTTGGGGAGAAGGAGCACAAAATGGCTGCGAAATGTGCTCTACACACGATGACATTTAGTTGTAGTACGACATGGACATATATTCACACCAAGGAACTTTTGTACCACTTGATGGTGAACCAGATGCAGTCATAACTAATCTCCTTTCAGAAACTATTGAAATTTTAAACAATAAGACATTCGAGTGCGTTATGCGGTTAGTTGAGAGAATTTATCAAATGCCTTCAAGCTAGCAGTAATTACTATAAAACCAGTGTTAGTTTAACAGGACATTTCTCAAAAGGGAGACGAATTTATCGAACGAAAGATTTTATGACTGATCGTAATATGTTGCTGATTTTTTAAGGTTGCGTCTTTACTTGAGGCACTCAGTGTGAGAACAAGGCAGCTTGCATAAATTGGAATAGTCTTCACTGATGGTTTCTTTTTAATCCTATAGTCAGATATATGGGTATATGAGTAACAGTTTAAGTTTTACAATCAAGCTATGCCTCTGTCTGAGCATTCTATTGCTGTTGCATAACGATGCAGAGCTAATGGCCTTCATGCATAACGCACATTGTGACAATAAATTCTGAATCGATCTCGTTCCAGTGGTTTAAAACTTCCTTGGTCACACTTGTGCCAATAGTTTCGGCCACAATTGTCTGAATTTTGAAAAAAAAATTCGGCAAAGTGACAAGAAAGTGCAGAGAAAATATCCCATGACCATATTTTGGGGAAGGGGCACAAAGACCGGCTGCAAGAAGTGCTAATGCATTATCACAGTTTGTCATGCTATGAAATATATACAAATTCACAGATGTGTCAATAGTTTTGGCCACGAGTATGTAGAATCACTTGCGACTGGCTACGTAGAAGGTCCTTCCAGCCACAGGTTCCATTAGCAGATCATGTTCTGTTCTCTCACAATCCACGGGCAATATACCCCCCACGCGATTCCTCCAAGTGTACATACACGATATGTGTATATCATGATTCATGCTTTACATACATCCTGACGCTTTATGTGTCTTCTTGCGCCATAAAACGACTACACTTCTTGGTCTTGCAGTGACCCTGCGTTTGCGGACAAACTATTTGGCATAAAAGGCCTTTATCAGGCAAAATATGACTTAGATCAAAGAGCACTATGCATTAAAATTTATTCAAGAATTCTTTGCAGTTTTGAACTTTTTTTTCCCCTAGCAACTTTCGGTTGGATCGAAATTCAACAAGAAGCAAGGCCTAGGCCTTTAAGATTCGCGCATGGAAAGGTAAATGTGATACATTTCTGTGGATACATCTG
>JAOBRC010209800.1:0-22962 GCA_027575255.1 Scolionema suvaense | reverse complement strand
CATAGCGTATTCCTCAGATGATCTGTCAAGGAATGCATGATAACACCTTTTTTAACAATTTGTTAACAGTGCCATATATATATCAAAGCAACATTTTTTAATTTTCTTGAAAATTTTTTTATATTCAACCATAGTAGCCCAAGCTGCTTAAGAAAGAAGAAAGCAAAAAATCCATGTCTTTAGCAATTATTTTGGAGTAAAATGTGGATCAAAAACAGGAACTAGGAATAGCGTTTTTTGATAATCCATTGTACTCTCGCCAGTTCTTAACCCGATAGCGAGCTTTGGTAAATTTGTGGCGGCGGTTTTCGTTATGTTTATAAGGTATGGCATGCCCTGTGTATTATTCTATGATAACGACCAGTTTACCGGAAACCGATTGATAGGCAAATGAATCGTTTTGTTGATTTATTCAACAACGCCAAAACAGAGAGAATTCAAATGCCCCCAACAATGTTACGCTCTTCCTTCTGGTACAAATTTTTCATTTGCTAGTGCATACGCTTTCCTCCTTTGTTAGAGTTAATGCAATTGGCGCTTCGTGTCACATGAAATAGTCGGGTTAAACAAAGGAATCGAGGTACTAATCTGTGGAAAATAATACTATTTATTCAACCAAAGTATCGATGTCTAAAAAAGTAAAAAAAATTATAATAGGTATTACCGCAAGCATTGCTGCTTACAAAGCCGCAGAGTTAGTTCGTTTGCTGTGTAAAAACGGGATAGAAGTACAGGTTGTGATGACGAAAAATGCCACCCGTTTTATTCAACCATTAACATTACAAATGCTCAGTCAACGCTCTGTTTATATAGAAAGCTTTGATAACCATTTTGAAAGCAATGTTGGCCACATTCAATTAGCACGATGGGCTGATCTCATTCTCATTGCCCCTGCGAGCGCAAATTTTATCGCGCGTTTTACTTATGGGTTTGCAGATGATTTACTTACCACACTCTGTTTAGCGAGCAATGCGCCCATTGCGATAGCTCCCGCTATGAATGTGGCTATGTGGCGTTCGTCTGTTACCCATAATAGCATACAAAAACTTAAAACGCGTTGTGTTCATGTCATTGACCCAGATGAGGGTGAACAAGCCTGTGGTGAGATTGGGTTTGGGCGTTTAGTAGAGCCAGAGGGTTTATTGCAGTGGATAAGAAATTTTTTCGCAAATAAATCGTTGCTTGCTGGAAGAACGGTAATTGTGACTGCTGGTCCCACACAAGAAGCGTTAGACCCTGTACGTTATATCAGCAACCGCAGTTCAGGAAAAATGGGCTATGCGATAGCACAAGCAGCAGTGCAACTAGGTGCTCAGGTTAAACTCATTAGTGGGCCTACGGCACTAATGTGTCCTCATAATGTACAACGTATTGATGTGGTTACCACAGAAGAAATGTGTCATCAGGTCATGGTAGCATTACCCTGTGATATTTTTATCGGTGTAGCGGCTGTTGCAAATTATCGCCCCAAAATTTGCAGCACGAAAAAAATAAAACACAGAGATCATGGTGATTTAACATTACAATTAGTCGAGAATCCTAACATCTTGAAAATGGTTGCTTGTCGTCGTAGAGCATTATTAACTATAGGGTTTGCAGCTGAAACTCAGTGTTTATTAAAACATGCAAAGGAAAAATTAATACAGACAGGCGCGGATATTATTGCGCTCAATAAAGTTGGACATAATGTAGGCTTTAATGCTGATGTTAATACACTTACTTTAATCACTAAAGATGAAAGAAAAATATCTTTACCTGAAATGGCTAAAACACAGTTAGCGCAGAAGGTAGTCAACATTGCTGCTGACTATTTGATCAACATTGCTGATAAAAAAGGCAATGCTGTGAAGAAATGTGTCATTAATCTTGTTAATTAATTTTTACAATAAAATTTTTTGTTGCTTTTCACTCTCTGCAATGATAACTTTGCATTGTAACATAGAGGATTGTTTTCTATTTTAGTTCATTCTAGATATTTACCATGACGGAGGTCTACCATGTTTGAATTATATGAGTCGAGCGGTGTTAACGTTGTTAGCCTCAATGGTACACACAAGGAAATGGGAATACAGTACGGACGTGCTTTAAAATCCCAGTTAGAGGGAGCATTGAAAACCCTTTTAGATTTTTATATTATTCAACACCAAGTACCTTATTCTAAGGTTGCAGCACAAGCGGAAATATTTCAACAGAGGTATTCCTATGCTTATCAGTTTTTCCTTGAGGGAATAGCAGAAGGATCAGGGCTGCACATAATTGACTGTATCATTCTTAATGCAATGGAAACATTAGGTTCATTGATCAGAGACGATGCCTTATCAGGCTGTGCTTTTTTGTCGCTTCCACCTTCCAGAACAACGACAGGCAATACTATGCTGGGCCGAAATTATGATTTTTCGTCACCATTTAAAGAAATTGCGAAAAATCTAACAGTGACTATCTTACATGAACCCGACAAAGAGCCTTCAGCAATTATAGCAATGCCAGGGCAAATATACTGCCCAAGCTGTGTTAATGTACAGGGTTTGTTCATGGAGCTTAATAATGGTGAGCCATCTGGTGGTTTTGGCCACAATCAAGGAAGAGAATCTTTGCTTATTCGTTTGCTAGAAATAGTA
This sequence comes from Scolionema suvaense, assembly GCA_027575255.1. Classification (NCBI taxonomy): domain Eukaryota; kingdom Metazoa; phylum Cnidaria; class Hydrozoa; order Limnomedusae; family Olindiidae; genus Scolionema; species Scolionema suvaense. The sequence goes on along the minus strand of JAOBRC010209800.1, from coordinate 20,344 downwards.
CGAAACTCAGGTAACTCTGATCAAATGATGAGACAATTAGATGCAGCTGAGTCAGATTACTCTCTAATCATAAATACTGCAAATAGAACACTAACAAGGTCGTATGAGTTTTCTTCGAACCCTAGCCTAGGTACTATGAAACCATTTTTTCCACCTCACGATGAAGTGTTTGTTTCAACCAATTTTTACTTAAATAAAACATGGAAGGGTATACCTAAACCGACAGATAATACAACGTGGCACGGTGTTACGAGAAGGGATAATCTTTTAAAATTGGCAAGTAAACAAAAAAAGCATAGCATAAACGACCTCAAAGATATTATGAACATCACACTTGAAGATGGCGGTGCGCTGTGGCATCTCACTATTTATCAAATCATTTTTGATTCCAGCAGTCTAAAACTTTATATTCGCCCAACAGCTAATTACCAGAACCAGTGGGTAGAAGTTCCATTAAAAGATTATTTTGATCACTCATCAAGCTATCCTGTCGATACTCAAGATACTGAAGAGGGATATCAACAATTTTTTTCTGAAAAATCATCTCGCCGACATCTACTGCAAACACCGCACTTGAACAAAGATGAAATAAGCAGCACAGACGATGTGCTTGTTACCTCTGGCGCATCACGCGCCATGCCTTGGTATACGCCTCAAACTATGATAACAATCCTATCTTCACCGATGTTAGTTATATACCGTCATTTATCTTTACCCAGTAATGATATACAACAACAAACATTATCGTTTAAGGCTACAGCTTCTAATTTTGCCGTTGTGCCTTATATCCCTCAGCAATTATTTGATCATTGGAGTTGGGATAATACAACACAACTTCATCCACGCACGGGCCGATCATTGTTTATTTTACGTGCATTTAAACAAGACACTGAAGTGGGTTATGCCGTATTTTATGAGCATCCATTACTCTGCCGCTCCCTAGATGGAACACGTCATAATGTGATTGAATCAACCGGCGTATTTCAGCAATTTGTTGCACAGATTCAGCCCGACCAATTACAAGATACTTGTGCTTTATTACCACTTACTACTATAGAACAATGTTTAATCAGCGCTAAATCTGCCGCGTCACATGGTACATTAAGAGGCACATGTCATGTTATTGATTACGCATTGCAGCATAACGGACAAACATCAACTAGGGCAAGAATAATCAGTGAATTATGTTATTATGGTGTTCTATTTAATTGGTTATTCCAGCAACGTTACCAAGAAACAGATAACATAGATGAGTCCACTCATATGACGAAAGCTGCTTATTATGCTGCTGTTGATACAGGTAGTATTGCTATTACGCGGTGGGCGCTAGAAGGCATAAATGGAATACTCCAAGAACTGAGTGAATATACGCAAAAAAAAGGTTGGACAACCACAAGTGGTATACTTGGATGGTTAGGAAATTGTTTACCTGCTGTGGTATATATTCATCAAGCTTCTCAGCTTGGTGTACCAGAAACAATAACGAGTGTTACTGTTGGTACAGTAACAGAAAGTATGGTAGAAACGGTAGGAAAAAACACAGTAGATTTTTTTATGGCGAATCGCCAACGAACGCTAATGCGTGCTTGTATTGATTCAGATGCTCGAGCATCTCTATCTAAACATCAAGATCATATTGAATTGTCGCCAGTACGAGAGTTTTCACCTAACCCGAATATTTCATGAAATGATAGTGGTTGAAAAATGAGCCCCATTAAGGCATGAGTTGTCAGTCGTGATGATAAAGTAAAGACAATGGCAGGGAATAATGAGCAAGGTGGTAAAAAGTAAGCGTACTTCCCCCTTACCCCCTTATTTGCTAGTGCCGGGAACAGCACACGCCAACGGCTTACCCTGGGCACAGCGTACTTGCCAAATGAAGGAAAAGTGCTGGATAAGGGTAGGCACTGGAAAATAAAAAGCTGACGCGCCGTGTATTGCGCTTAATCACCACCCCTATTTTCAACAGTTTAAGCCGGATAGTATTGACTTGTGCTTTTTCAAGTAAAGTCTGTTTTAATCCTAACTGCCTGATAGCCTGGAGTAATAAGTAAGCCGCGCTGGCGAGAAGCAGACGGAATTGATTAGGCCACCAGCGATGACAACTAGTACGACCGGCAAACAAGCCCAACTGTTGTTCTTTAATACGATTTTCCATGTCACCACGTGCACAGTAGCACTTATCATAAAGCCATTGACTGTCTCCCTGCAAATTAGTGACAATAAAGCGTGGATTAGCGCCTTGCGAGGTATGCTCAGCCTTCACAATCACCCGTCGCTTCGTTTTCCAGGTATCGGCCTGATAGCTTACCTCACCGAATAAACGCTGTTTAGTTCCACCGATCTCATCACTACGTTTAGCTAAAGCTATTAATTCGCCTGCTTGTGTGACTAAGCGGTTATTCTTAGCAATACCCACAATATAGTGAACCTGGTGGCGCTCACACTTACTTAGCAGGTGATGGCGACAAAAGCCACTGTCACCACGGAAAATTAGCTTGACCCCAGGGAAAGCGTGGCGAAGTCGTTTGACTAGCTGACTTAAAATCGCCCAGGCATGTTTGGCCGCTTCTTGACGGCTTGTGCGAAGATAACTCACTAACAAGTGATCACCGCAAAAGACATATAAAGGTAAAAAACAATAATGGCCATAATAACCATGGAAAAATCGACCTTCTTGACGGCCATGCACCACATTATCAGTGGCATCAAAGTCTAAGATTAATTCCTTTGGAGGTAAGTGAAATGCCTTGATAAACTGGTCGATAAATAGCCGATGTACAGCTACTGTGGCTTCTCTAGAAGCACGACTATCTAATCGGCACAAAGTCGAGGCAGAAGCTAAAGGTTGGTCACGTTCTACTGCGGTTTGGAAGCCAGGATCATGGCGTAAGTGAGTGTGATCATTTAAATCCTCGTAACCGCAAGCAAGCCCATAGATACGCTGTTTAAGCAGCGTGATGAGCGGATGTTTAATTTTCCCTTGCTGCCTGGGATCAGCAATGACTTTAGCTAATTGGCAGGTTAAGCCTAATCGTCTATCCACTTGTCTTAATAGCAAGACACCGCCGTCACTACTGACTTGCCCCCCTTGGAAATTTCCTTGCACTTTGCGACCTAAACAATTTGGAAATCTCAAAGTAGTTGAGTTACACTTTGTCATGGCAAATCCTCGGTGGTTTTGATTTATAAGTCCATGTATTTTAACAAACTTTCGAGCGATTTGCCTCTACCTTCATGAAATATGCCTAGAACGCATGGGTATGCCACCGTCGGTAAGCGCTGTTATGGGCATCATGCTTGGAGAGCCAAAGGCCCAACTCACGTGATCGCCGCGTTAGTGGGACAGACGTTAACCACGGTGACGTTGTTTGCTTGCACTATCAATGCCAACGTGTTTCATCAATGGGCAAAGCCATGTTTATTGCCGACTTTACCCAAAGCTTGCGTAGTCATAGTGGATCATGCGACTTTTCATAAAAGGCAGGATGTCCAGCAACTGTTTAAAACGGCTGGGCATACCTTGGAATATCTACCCGCTTATTCACCTGATTTGAATCCTATTGAGAAAAAGTGGGCACAGAAAAAATCTATCCGACGCAACAATCAATGCGCTATCGATGAGCTCTTTAAATAGGTGCAGAATATATCGGGTTAACTATATCTATTTCATCATTATAATTTTACTGATAAACAATACAGTGCGCTGTATGTAATCAATGCATTCGTTGTTGTTGGTTTTGAGATTCCCATAGTTAACCAGTTAAAACATTATAATAATTTTATGATTGCTGGACTGGGAGCACTATTATTATGCTTTGGATTGGGTTTTTTACCATTTTTTCAGCTAAAATTTTTTGCGTATCTATGTGCAGGGGTGTTTTTCTTTGGTATGATAATTACCTCCTCTTATATGTGGCGCTGTTACGATATTTTAATTAGACATGCGATAAATAAAGGAAAATATTTTGGTTTATTCCAGTGTGTATTTAGTATTTCACAAGTTATATTCCCAGTAATATATGGTATCATTTATAGAAAAAATCCTAATTGGGTATGGTATGCCTCTATAATAATTGGGATTGCTGGGTTTTCATTGTTATATGGATATGGGCACTTTATGGAAGTTGATGACTAGTGCATACAAATAATAAATAGAGAAAATGATGAAGATTACTGTGATTAGTGGTAGCTCAAGGGAAAATTCAAAAACTTATAAAGTAGGATTATATATTAAAGAACGTTTGATGAATAATGCTATTGAAACTTTGTTATTTGATTTGCGAAAAATTAAATTGCCACTGTGGCATGAAGACATATCTTTATCTAACACCGATATAGGTTCTTATTGGCAAACAGTTTCACAACCATTGCGTATGGCAGATGGTTTAATTATATTAACACCAGAATGGGACGGTATGGTGCCCCCAGTATTGAAAAATATATTTAACCTTTGCTGTAATGGGGAAATGCATCATAAACCAGCTCTTATTGTTTCTATTTCATCAGCAATAGGAGGCAGTTATCCTGTAGCAGAGTTAAGAATGAGTAGTTATAAAAATACTAAATTATGCTATCTCCCAGAACATGTGATCATGCGTAATATAGATGCATTCTTCTCATTGGTTAATAATGAAATATATGATGAAAGACAAAAAGAGATACAACGTAGACTGCATCATGCTATTGATTTGTTAACATTATATACCCAATATTTTATACCAATTAGAAATAATAGGCTAATAAAAGATAGTCAGAGTGCTTATGGTATGTAAATGTTAGGTATGAATTTAAATGATAATGACTACTCCTTAAAAGATTTTATTGCATATGGATAGAGCAAAAGACGAGTATTATGTCAAGCTAGCTTTAAAACTAGCAAAGCGATGGCAAGGAATGTACGCTCCAAATCCATCTGTAGGTGCACTATAGTTAAAAGTGGTCAAATAGTGGCACAAGGTTATCATAGTGGGGTAGGACACAAGCATGCACAGGTAAATTTGTTAAATAAAGTTGATGATAATAGGGCAACACACACGGTATGGGCCTGTTACACACTGAGTCATTGAACCGGGATTTTTAACAATACTTGGTAACGTCAAGGTAACTAAGCCATGCAATGGATGGTTTTAGCGCTTTTGATTGGCAAGATAAGCCTATCTATGGGCTCAAACCCCCGAAATTTATGGCACATTAAACAAAAGATTGTTTGCCATGCTTACCTTGATTAGTAAGATATATAATGATACATTTGCGCTATTTATTTGCAACTGATAGTGAATTTTTATGACTATTGTTGGCTTGCTGTGATTAACATCTTAAAGTTAACATGTTGTTGAGGAAAAACTTTTATGTTTAATAAATTGAGCGGATTTATTGATAAATTTGATCAGTTATCCCAAAAAGCGCTGCAATTAATGCCAAAAAATTTGCTTGGAAAGGCAGACACTTGTGATGCAAAGCAAAATGATGAGTTAAAACCGTTGTTATCTGCTAGGGCATCGTGCATGTTTTTCACTCGTTATGGCGCGTGTGATTGTGATAGCACTAATGAGTCTTTAGAAAATGGTAGCACCAAATCGGTTGCTTTTCAAAGGTAATGATATCATTGCCTAAAAGCAAGCTAGCACTAAATCTTATTATGTTATTAATCTTGAAATCATGATCTTGAGTCATTGACTTTTTTAAAGTTAACCGCTAAAGGCATGTTAATTAATGACTAATGACACGCCGCTGTAGTTGATGTGTTTAATGATCATTTGATTGTTATGGTCAATAGGTGCCATGATGATTTGCATCTCACTACGGCTAAAATTATAAGAGAGACTAGCGATTGTAAAGAGGCGAGCAGTGCCACTGCTATTGATAGTGCCGTCAATGGTGGCGGCAATCAATGCCGCATTGGGGTGATCTTGGTGAAAGCTGTGATAGCCAACCGACCAAGATCTAATAAAATTAATCGTTGCCGCAAGCCCGCTGTTGCGGTTGGGGCGTCTAGTGTAGTAGGTGGTATAGGGATTAACACCCGCTAACAGTAATTGATAGTGACCATTGGCTATGGGTTTTAGCTCCCCCTCTTTGGCCATAATGATAAATGATAGATTATCAGCACTGATACTATGGTTTGGACTATTGTTTGCAAAAGCAGTGCAAGTTAGGGCTATCATTAAAAAAGCAAAGGTGATTTGAAAAGTTTTAATCATTTATTTACTCATAATAATAGGATTTTATTTTAGAGCATCACTAAATTTTATGGTGACAGTAACCACTATTATGTTGACACTATTGTCATAATATTGTATCATTGAGGTGATCATTTGAGAACAATAAATGAAGAGAAATAAGATGGTTAAATTACCATCAAAACATAGTCTTAAATGGGAGATAGCTATCGCTATTAGCATCAAGTTGATTTTAATTATATTGCTATGGCGGTTATTTTTTTCACATCCTACCCCGGTAAGTGAGAATTATATAATACAACATGAACTTAGCAGTCAATAGGGAATTTTAGGGAAACATTAACATGATATTGCCGTCAACTGATGTAATTGATTTATCCCGGCTTCAATTTGGTATAACAGCCGTTTTCCATTTTATTTTTGCGCCGCTAACACTAGGTCTTGCTTGGATTTTAGTTATTATGGAAAGTGTTTATGTCTTAACCGGTAAAGTAGTTTATAAAGACATGACCCGCTTTTGGGGTAAACTATTTGCCATTAACTTTGCTATGGGCATTGTCACTGGCGTGCCATTGGAATTTGAGTTTGGCACTAACTGGGCTTATTTTTCCAGACTCATTGGCGATGTGTTTGGAGCTGCTTTGGCTATAGAAGGTATTAGTGCTTTTATGTTAGAAGCTACTTTTGTTGGTCTTTTTTTGGTAGGTTGGCGTCGTATGAATAAATGGTTGCATTTAATGGTGACCTTTTTTTTAGCGGTGGGCAGCAATTTATCTGTTGTTAATATTTTAGTGGCTAATACCTGGATGCAACACCCCAGCCATAGTTATTTTAATTATCACACCATGCATTTTCACCTGACTAGTTTGTGGGGAATCTATAGTGATCATTTGGCGCAAATTCGTGTTGGCCATGTTGCTTTTGCTGGTACTTTGGTTGCTGCCTTGTTTGTAATTGGTATTAGTGCTTATTATCTGCTTAAAAAACGAGATATTGGCTTTGCCAAGCGCTCGATAGCTATTGCTGCTGCTTTTGGTTTAATAAGCTCACTGGGTAGTATTGTGTTGGGTGATCAAAACGGTTTGGCTGTTGCTAAATATGAACCGGCTAAAATGGCTGCCATAGAAGCCGCTTGGCAGCAACCCAAGGCGCCTGCTGCTTGGAGCTTGATTGCTTTTCCTAATCAAAGCCAGCAGAAAAATTATTTTGATATTGAAATTCCTTATGCGTTGAGTATTATTGCCACACATTCACTAAGTGGCACTATTTGGGGTGCTGCTCAAATAGAAAAGCAAGCTAAGCCCAAGATTGCCAGCGGTTGGATTGCCTATCATGCGCTAAGACAAATTCGAGGTGGCCATGCTACCAGCAACGATTATCGCTTATTTAATCAGCATAAAAATGATTTGGGCTATGGCTTATTATTAGCACCTTATGATTCCAAGATGACAAAACCAACAGCAGCACAGTTGAATAAAGCCAGCCGTAGTGTTATGCCAAGAGTATGGGTAGTGTTTTGGTCATTTCGTATTATGATTGGCTGTTGGCTTTTGATGTTTTTGTTATTGTTTTTGGGTTGCTATTATAGTTGGCGTGGTACGATTAGTTATCATCGCTGGTGGTTGCGCTTAGCATTGTGGTGTATTCCAATACCGTGGATTGCCGCTGAATTTGGTTGGATTACCACAGAAATGGGTCGCCAACCGTGGACAGTTCACGGCTTTTTGCCAACATCATTTAGTGCATCCTCAATAAATAGTGCAACGGTTGCTTTTAGCCTCGCTGGTTTTATCATTTTTTATGCGGTGTTATTTATCATAGAGATGTATTTGATGTTTAAATATGCTCGCTTAGGCCCAAGCGTCTTGGGTGAAAAGCGCTATCATTTTGAAATACCACCAAAATATATGACCAACCAGAAGCAACAGCAATGATAATTAGCCCGGCATTCTTACAAGTCTTTTGGTTTTTTGCTATTGGTGCATTATTAATTATCTATGCTTGTACTGCTGGCTTTGATTTTGGCACCACCATGATGCTGCCTTTTTTTCGACAAGAGCAGCATCGCAGGGTTATGCTAAATGTCATTACGCCTACCTGGGATGGTAATCAAACGTGGATTGTTTTTGCAGGTGGAATAGTTTTTGTGATATGGCCTGTAGTTTATGCTAGTGTTTTTTCTGGCTTTTATGTTGCTATGATTTTGGTGGTATGGGCTTTTTTTTTAAGGCCTCCTGGTTTTGATTATCGCGAAAAACTCTCTCAATATTGGTGGAAACGCTTGTGGGATTGGGGATTGTTTATAAGTTCATTTTTACCGGTTGCAAGCTTTGGCATCATTTTTGGTAATTTATTTCGGGGTGTGCCTATTTATTTTGATACATTTACTTTGCGTTCCTATTATCATGGTGGGTTTTGGGGATTGTTTAATATGCCAGGTTTTGCTTTTGCTGTGGTTGCACTGCTTATGATGCTCATGCATGGTGCCGCACTACAATACCGTCGCACTGAAGGTACGCTAAAAGCAACATTTAAAAAGCTCCATAGACTTTTTAGCTTGCTGTTTTTAATAGCGTTTAGCATAAATGGCTTGTTGTTATTGACTGCTAAGGGTTATGTGTTGCTTCATTCCCCCGCACATGCTACCCAACAAGTGTTAAATAATGTGGTGGCTATGCACCGTGGTGCTTGGGTGCAAACTAGCTTACAACAACCTTGGCGGTTAATACCTGTTGTGGTGACTTATGTAGCAGTATTATTATCGCTTTGGGCTGCTTGGCGTCACCATAGCCATTTGACCTTTTGGTTGAGTTGTGTTGCTCTAGCCTCAACAGTTGCAACAGCCGGTATCATGTTATTTCCTTTTGTTGTCCCTTCTAGTTTACATCCTAATGAGAGTCTGACGGTGTGGAATAGCAGTGCTGGTTTTTATACTTTGCATGTTATGTTCTATGTATTATTGGTATCATTAGCTATTGTGTTTGCCTATAAAGTGCTTGCTTATTGCTTGGTGTGGAAAAAGAAGGCCACGCTTAATATTGATGACATTCATGAACATGATACTTATTAAACGGAGTCTTTGATGTTTTATATGACTACTATTGTGATTATTTTTGTCGCCATGATATTTGGTTATATTAGTGCGATTCGAACAGAACATTTGATAGCACAAAGCAAAAGCCTTGATGAAGAATAATCATTAGCTACACTAAAAGTAGTGACTGAACTCTAATATTAAAATCTTAGCCAACGTTAAAATGTGTTTGAAGTGCTAATAATTAATAGTAGAATTGACAAAATGAAAGATATCAAATGGTTCAAAAATGAGCGTTAGCAATATTATTAACAGTAGATTGAGGTCGTCATGAGATTGTCATTTTTTAGCGCGCAATCTGGCTGTAGTGGTGCTTCTAGCATAGCGATAACTGATGATATTAAAAAGAAAGTGACAAACTTTATTGCCAGGGGTTTTAGTGGCACTCAAAAGTCAACAACACTTACATTAGTTATCAGTAATAAAAACTATAAGATAAGTGTTAATCCTCTCAAAGCAAAGAATTGCTTAGTGGTTAACATTGCAGGTAATGCAGGTAATGCTGATAATGATCATCTGAGTGTTTTGATGACTATTGTAAGAAAAGCTATTAATAGCAAAGTTGCCAAGCAAACAAGCGATAGCCGTAGGCTATCTGCTATCAGTGGCTTACCACTACTGCAACCTTTGAGAGGGATAGAGGTTAAGTGTTTTATTAATAATGTTGAGCAATCACCCATATCTTACCTTGTACCTCACTAGTCCCACACTCTAGCATTAAACGCGCACGCGCCTTCTTAGTTTTTGTAAAGGGGCAAGTTTAGTAAATCAATGCTAATTTTTGGCGCTCAATTAGCTTAGCAATACCTTGTTTAGCTAATTGCAACATTTGCTGTTGTTGCGCTTGGCTAAATGCTCCCTTTTCAGCAGTACCTTGTATTTCAATAAAATCACCATGCTCATTCATAATGACATTCATATCAGTGCTAGCATTAGCATCTTCTTGATAATCTAAATCAAGAATCGCTTGATCTTGGTGGATGCCTACCGAGACAGCAGCAACCATGTGTATTAAAGGATCCGTTGTAATAGTTTTTTGACGTTGTAGATGGCGTAGTGCCTCAACAATGGCTACGCAACTGCCGGTAATAGCGGCTGTGCGAGTGCCACCATCAGCCTGCAATACATCACAATCGATATAAAAAGTCATATCGGCCAATTTCTTTAAATCAACCACTGCGCGCAAACAACGGCCAATTAGGCGCTGAATTTCTTGAGTGCGACCGCTTTGTTTGCCTCTGAGCGCTTCACGATCGCAACGGCTATGAGTTGCTCTTGGCAGCATGCCATATTCTGCTGTTAACCATCCTTGATTTTTCCCTTTAAGAAATTTAGGCACGCTTTCTATAACGCTAACATTACACAACACGCGAGTAAGACCATATTCAATTAAGACCGAGCCTTCGGCATACTGAGTAAATTCTCTGGTTATGCGAATAGGACGGAGTTCATCATAAGCTCTACCCTTATAACGCATCATAGTATTTTCCTTATGTAATTAGCTCAAAATAAATATTAAAGAATTATTTAGATTTTTGTTGTTACCCTGATAGTATAAAGCCTCTTTTATTAAAATAAAATACTTTGGGAGAAATTATGATAAACAGCATGACTGCGTTTGCTAAGCGTGAATATCATGATGTCAATTGCCAGTTGCAATGGGAAATACGTGCCCTCAATCATCGCTATTTAGAATTATCGTTTAATCTACCAGAGAGTTACTATGCATTGGAATGGCCGCTGCGTCAATTGGTAAAAAAATATATTAGTCGTGGCAAATTCGATTGCCGCTTGCATTATATTGTTAGTAAAAATGGTTTATTGGCAATTTCATGTAATGAGAGTTTGTTAAAAGCATTGCAACAGGCAGGTGAGCACATAAGCAGTGTGTGGCCACAGATTCAACCAATGTCAATAAATGAAGTGCTACGTTGGCCCAATATGGTGCAAGTGGAAAGTAAAAATACAACTTTTATTAAAGAAAAAATAGTCATGCTCTTTGAGCAGTCTTTGCAAGATATTGTTAGGCTAAGACAACAAGAAGGAGAGAAACTGGCTAGTTTTTTGTTAGAGCGAATAAAAGAAATGCTATTGCAATTGGATGCTATTAAAGCGCTGTTGCCAACTATTATCACTTGTTATCGCCAAAAACTATTAGCGCAATTTAAAGAGGCAAAACTTGAATTGGAACCCAGTCGTTTAGCACAAGAGATGGTGTTTTATGCCCAAAAATTGGATATTGCCGAAGAGGTAGCACGTATTGAGATTCATTTAGATGAAATGAAAACAGTATTACAATCATCTCAAGGTGCAGTTGGGCGTCGCCTAGATTTTCTACTACAAGAATTGCACCGAGAGGTCAATACACTTGGTGCTAAATCAGTTGATATTGCGACTTCTCAGGCTGCAATAGCATTAAAAGTGTTAATTGAGCAAATGCGCCAGCAAGTACAAAATATTGAATAAAGAGTGGGCAAGCATTTTACAAGCTCTGCTTGTGCTAACTATTACTTAAACCTAGTACTTGCTTAGCAGAGTAATGATTGCTTTTTATACTTTTAAGCTGAACAAAAAGACAATATCTTCCTAAATCTTTAGCCCATATTAATGCATGAATGCCAAGTGATGGGCATTTTTGTTGTTGGGATTAGCACTTTGTTTTGCTTGTTGATAGAGCATCACACCACTTGAATTTTGTGCCAAAATGCTTTGTTCAACCAATAGTGCTGATAGTGCATTATTGATCATCTCTAGGTATTGGTTAGTGCGTGCTATACCAATGGCAATCGCTGGCATATAATTGGCAATAGTCACTAATTGGCCGACAACAGGTACTTTATTGATTTCATTCCAAAAGCCTGGATTAGTGGCATCGCCGGTCATAATAGTATGATAGAGGTTCAATGCACTAGGTTGGTTATGACTTGTTGCTCTAATGGAATAAGCATGGGCTAGATTTCGCTGACCGATGGATTGTAGAGCGTTAATAGTTTTATAAAAAGCACTATATTTAATGACATTTTCATCTTTTTGGTTCCATTGACTATTAGGTGGTGGCAGTGCGATATAGGCACCTGATACTGTGTTTAAAAATGTCCTAGCGGCTTGTCGTTGAATAGGCGAGTAGGCGTTAGGCTCTAGTAAGGTTTGTGCTGATTGGCTGGAATAGCATAATTTCTTATCGTCATTATGGCTGCAAATTTGATCATTAGCTTGTGCTAGTGTCGCCTGAGTATTAATAGAAGCTTGGCTGGTTAATTGTGCCAGGGCATTAGCAATGGTTTGAGTGTTTTGTGCAACCACCATTTGAGCGTAAGGTAACTTAGGGAAGCGACTTTGAGTAAGCGAGGCTGCTTTTTTTGCTCGACTATCAAAGGTATATTTAATGACGCTTGCAAATTGCTGCATCGGATAAATTAGTACCTTGGCTACTTCATGGCCAATTGCTTTAGCTAGCGCTAGGTTACTAATGGGGTTATCAGCTAATGAATAACAAGGAGCAGTTAGCAATAATGTAGTGCTAAAAATACCTGCGGTTATAATTTTTTTATTGTATTTCATCATCTTAATCCTCAAATTATAGGTTATAGTGCCAACTTGAATCGCTATGGTTATTGTTGTTGCCAACTGGTAGTGCCGGTGCGCTTGATCCGTGAGTGGATAAGTGTTGCTGGTTGTCTATGGCATTTTGCGTTTTAGTAGGGTGAAGTGGTGGTGCTTGATAATAGGAAGGTGGTGGTGTGGTAGTAAAGTGATGGCCGCTTAAAAATGAACCGTGCGTCTTTGATTTTAGATCATTAAGGGGTTTATTGGCAATGGCATCATAATGTTGGCTCTCGGTTGCAAAATTTTGCCATTGCTGTGTTATAAACGTGCTGGCATTATAGCTAGCTGCTAGTGCCGAGGTGGCAGTTAAGCTAATGGTAGCACTTAAAATAGATAGGACCACTGTTTTAATCATCGGTTTCATCCTCCAAGGCTTTATTTAATAACATAAGTCTTTCTGGTGAAAATACTCGTGTCAATAGTCGCAGTCGTTCAAATGCGATATTACGGCGTAAAAAAAATTCAATGGTTTTATCGTTTTTGCTATTTTCCTCGGCATACATTAGTAATTTTGACGCCGAACCAGGTTCAATCGTATCGATGGCTTGTAATATTCGAAGTACTCGTGCCATGCGAAGATTAGCCCCTATTTTGATATAGTGTGCTTGATCTTTAAGCTCAAACTTAGTGATATCATCTAAGGCTTTGCCTAATGCTTTGAGTGCCGCCTCGATTTCTGGTTGGCCATCATAAGTCCAGTGTTCCACACTTTCCATGAAAGCCAAGACGCGATAAATAATAGGGTCCGGGTAGTCATACCAAAATTGATGGGTAGCTTTTGTACTCAAATCGGGCATCATTTGCTCTTTGATTAATTTGGATGAAGTTAGTGTAGCATATTTATCAAGTGTATGCTACACTAAGGCTCACAATTTTTTTAAAAAAGGGTGAAGTGGTAGTTATTATGAGATTTTTCAAGCCAGTAAGGTTTGTTAAAAGTACGGCAAAAGCGTTTGTTGATTTCCCATCGTGGCTTGGTATACGTTACTTAAAGGAAGCAACGGCTAGTATTGTTGACATGACTAAGCCTTTGTTTTATAGAGATAAAATCACTGCCAAGGAGACTTTTGAACAGGCTATTTCCCGCTTGGGGTTAACAGAGCATGATCTTATATTAAAATCACAGGGACTGTGGCGCCAGCTTATTATTTATAGTATTGTCGCTGGCTTTGCTTTGCTTTATATGCTATTCTTATTAGCAGCCGCTCGGTTTTTTCTAGCAATAATTATGATGATGATTGTCGCTTTGCTTGTTTGTAAAGCTTACAGGGCACATTATTACTATTATTGCATTCAATCTCGCAAATTAGGTGTTACTTTTAAAGACTGGTGGCAAAATATTATTGGGAGAGGGGGTAAAAAATGAAAAAATGGCCAATAAAACTCATCACAGTAGTGGCTTTGTTGCTAATTAGTGGCTTTGCCTTTGCTGATGATATCTCAACAACGATGTTTATTAAACACAATTTCTTTACCATATCACCAAGTGATCAATCGGTAGGTATGCTAACGCGACTTTTTGGTGACGTAGGTATTGTCTTACCCGGTTCACCAGGATTAATGGGGGCATTATTTCAGAAATTTAATCAAGCCCTGTTAATGATTACTGTTTTGACCATTTTGTCTTATACGGTTTTTCGCTCTATTATTGAGACAGCACATAGTGGTGAGTTTTTGGGTAAAAAATTTGATTCATTATGGGTGCCACTTAGAGTGGCCCTGGGTATTGGTCTTATTGTACCCACAGTATCAGGGTATTCTATTATTCAAGTGATTGTGATGTGGGTGGTGTTGCAAGGGGTCGGTGCGGCTGATACCCTTTGGAAAACCGCATTATTGTATTTTCAAAATCATAGCAGTAGTTTTATTACGCCACCTCATCAACCAACCGATAATAAATTAGCCGCAAGTACAGGTCAAAACATTCTAGCAGGACTTTATTGTATGCACAGTGCTGCTAAAAATGATTATCCCCGTTATAGTGATGAGCCACTTGTTGAACCCACTTATCATTTTAGTGTTGGTAAATCGACAAAGTGGAATAATGTAAATTTTATTTATAAAGGTAAGCATGCTGATGTCAATTGTGGTAGCATTCAGTTTCTTAACCCCAACCAATTTTTGTCAACGAAAGGGAATAAACAAGGTTCGGTAAAATACCAAAAAGCCCTAGCAGTGCAAGATGCTATTCAACAATTGGTGACTACCTTAAATGGAACCGCTAAAAACATGGTTTATTTAGGCAATAATACCAGTGATAAGGATAATCCAGATAATGATGAATCGGGGTTTAATCCGGTGGCAACAGCCTCTGCCTATTTAAACAGTGCTGTTTATTTGGTGGCCGATCATAACCATAGTAATAATCTTTCTGATAAGGTATGGCGTGCGGCCTATGATGATGGTTGGGCTTTAGCGGGCGCTTATTATTATAAACTTGCTAAAGCCAATACTCAGCAGGCGGTCAATTCTTCTTTGACAAACAGTGATGTGATTAATAATGTCTGCGCGATAAGCGGTGATAGTGCCCCTGGCAGCAGTGACCCACTTAAAACGGCCTGTGCAAGCACACAAGGTCTATTAAAACGGATGTGGCAAAGCGCACCGCAAGGATTTATGTCAGATGCTACGCCTAAATTCAATTTAATTACGCCTAAAGATCCAATTTCGGCAATAATAGGTGCAGTAGTTAACAGCATTAAGGGTGATTTTATATCACAATTTTATAGTGGCACACAACATCACAAATTAGATCCAGTCGTAGCCGCTTCGCAATTTGGTCGTAAAATGTTGTCAAAACTGCAAACTGGCATTACGGCGCTGGTTTATGCGGTAATGGGACTAGGTTTAATAGCGGGTATCTGTCAAGCTTCATCCCCTGGTGCTACAGCTTTTATAGGGCTACTGCTTACAGCATTGCCACTGACGATTATGCTAATATGTGGCTTGTATGTAGTGGGTTTGATGATTGGTTATTATTTGCCTCTTGTGCCTTATATTATCTTTTTCTTTGGCGTGATGGGATGGTTGTTAAGTGTATTAGAGAGTATTTTAGCAGCGCCACTTGTCGCCATGGGGGTAACCTATCCAGAAGGGCATGAAATGATGGGGCGTGCTGATCCGGCGTTATTATTACTGACTAATATTTTCTTAAGGCCAAGTATCATGATCTTTGGCTTGCTTGCTAGTATGATGTTTATTTATATTGGCGTTAATTTTATTAATACCACTTTTGGTTCGGTGTTAAATAGTGTAACAGGAGGCAGCTCGTTATATGGACTGGATCTTTTCTTTATTCTTGCTATATGGGCAGGTTTAATAGTGATATTTACTCAATGGTCATCAACCATGTTGATTACTAGGATGGTTGATTCGATTATGAAATGGTTAAATGGTGGCAATTTTGCCCAATTTGGAGAATATTCTGGTGGTGAACAAGAATTACGTGGAATTGCTCAGACAACCGCCGGCAGGGCTTCTGAAGCAGGTGGTGAAGGCATTAAGATGGGCCAATCAATAGGAGAAAAAGCAGGTAGTGCTATCGGTAGTGCCACTTCTTCATCTGATAGCAGCAGTGGGGCTGACGTTAAGCCAGATGGTGGTGGTGGTGGCAGCGGCGATAGTGGCCAAGCTGGCGGTACAGCGGGTAAATCGAGTGTTGCTGCTGATGTGCCACCGGTGCCACCTGTTTAAAGGGCAAAAATATAAAATAACAGATAACAGGCGATTAGATATAAAAAAAGTAAGTATACTATCTATTTAATCGCCTTTTTACGACTTTGTAGCGATAACACTAATTAATAATCAATCTGATTATTGTCCTTCACTTGTTTTATAGCTTATGCCCTATTATAACTAAGGATAATTGCAAGCAAACAAACAGATGATCATGACAACAGCTACGCGTGCTAACCGTTATTTAATGATGGCAACTATTATTTGGGGACTAACATTTCCATTAATTAAGTTGGCAGTACAATATGTCAATCCCAGTGTGTTTGTATTAATACGCTTTGCGATCGCAGCGCTTTGTTTGTTACCGATTTTTATACAAGATATCCGTCGTTCCAACCGCGCGTTGTTAGCTGCTGGAGTAGTACTAGGGACGCTAAATGCTGGTATTTATATTTTTCAAACCGTGAGTTTGCAAACCATTAGCGCTTCACGCTCGGCTTTTATTACCGGTGCCAACGTATTATTGGTGCCATTTTTATTACCACTACTTAAACTGGGTCGCCCATCAATGTTAGATATTATAGGTGCTATCATCTGTTTAGTGGGTCTTTATGTTCTCACAGGTGCAAAGTCAGGTCACCTAGCTGTTGGCGATTTTTGGGCCTTGGCTTGCACATGCTGCTATGCTTTTTCTATCGCATTTGTGCAGTGGGTCACACCACAAATTAAATCCCATCATTTATTGACCTTTTATCAAATTTTGTTTAGCGTGCCCGTTGCTGCTATTGCTGCAGCAGGTAATAGTTTTGCTGGTTTTTATCATTGGCAAGTATTGGTTTGTGTGTTATTTTGTGCAGTATTTGCTACTGCTGTTGCTATTTCTTGGCAAATGCAATATCAGCAGCATACCACAGCGACCAAAGCAGCTTTGATTTTCTCACTGGAACCGGTATTTGCTAGTCTTTTTGCTTACTTTATCAACGGCAGTGTGATAACTTATGCTAAAATTTTAGGCGGTAGTCTGATCTTGTTAAGTGTTAGCCTACCTGTGATCTGGCATTGCTTGAAAAGGCACAAATAATTGCCGAGTTAATCCAGCGCCTAGTGAGTGCTGATTAAATGGTTAATATAAGGTTTCATCAAAAACGCGACCATCGCTATTGCAACACTTAGTGCGCCATAGAGCATAAAAGCATGGAAATAATAAGGGTTAGTTATCATTGGATCAATCTTATTGCTTGGTGCAACCGCTAATCCTGCTAGAAAGCCAGACAGTGCTCCTGCCACTCCTAGAGATAATTGATAAAAACCCATCAATAAACCTTCTTGACCAGGTGGTGCTAATCTTCCCACCATAGCAAAACCAATAGGACCAATAAATAATTCACCAACGCTTTGCAATAAGTAGCTTAAAACAATCCAAATAAATGCTATTAGCCCATTGCCACTTAGATAAATACCAAGTGACAATACCAAATAAGCCAATCCCATCAATAAAATGGCTAATGACAACTTACCTGGCAATGATATATCTTTATTATGGCGACCTAAATACAAAAACAATTGGCTGGTTATGATGCCAACAGTAAGAATAGTGAGCGGATTTAGACTATAAACTGATGCGGTTGGTATCATGCTACCAAAAACTAAGCGATTAAGATTATACTTGACAAAGAGAGTTAATACACTTGGTGCTAACATATAAAGCATCCAAAAACCTAGTGATAATAAAGTAATAATAATAAAAGCAACCACTCGTTTTCTTATCATCTTTTGTTGTTTTAACCCTAACCTAGTAATAAATGCTATCATGGCTATTCCCAACGTTAATAGCAGCCAATTACTAAGATGAGAATAAGTTAACAACGCTTTAACGATTATCACAGCAATGACTATCATAAATAGCATAATGACTAAATTTTTAAATTTAAAATGAGCATGATAATGGCGATGACTATCATCGCTATAGAAATCCATATGTTTAAATCGCCATAGCAAAGTAATAAGACCAAGCACTGATACGATATCACTAATCACAAAAGCACTGTGAAAGCCAAGACTATGAACAATATAACCCGAAGAGATAGCAGCAGTAAAAGCGCCTATGTTCATACCCACATAGTTTATAGTATAGCCGCTGTCACGACGATGGTCATTGATGGCATACAGTTTACCAAAAATGCATTGAGTATTAGGTACTATTAAGCCATTACCAATAATAAAACAGGCAAGTGCTGTATAGATTAATGGCAAAGTATTGGCTAGCATTCCTGCATAACCGATGATGCTAAGGCAGCTACCCACAATCACTGCTAGTTTATGATCAAAGCGATCACCCAAATAACCGCCTAACAATGATGCACTATAGAATAATGACATATAAGCAGCCACAATCACTACAGCATTTTGATTGCTAATAGCAAACGATTGGGTTAGATAGAGCACTAATAATGCATTAGTCATCACAAAGGCAAACATATAAAAGCCAATAATGAAAAAAAAGGCCAATACCCCGCGAGGGTAAGCGCGTTGATATTGAATTTTATGAGTCGAATTTTCCATATGACTATTCTTTGTTTATTTTGTATCTGGTATAGGCTTAGATTTTTTTAGGGTGTTATTTTAATGGTAATAACTGAAAAATGCTACAAACTATCTGGCCAATTGCTAGTTTTTTATCAAAGTCATCGTTATAATGGGTGGATGATACAAGTTAACAAGAGGTGCTAGAACAGTGGAACAAGCATTATCAATTATTAAACCCGATGCCGTTATGAGAAACCTTATTGGTCGCATCAACACTTATTTTGAACGGGCAGATTTGCATATTGTTGCCATGAAAATGCTACATCTTAGGCTAGAGCAAGCGCAAACATTTTATGCTATCCATCAAAAGCAGCCGTTTTATCATCAATTGGTCACTTTTATGATAAGTGGTCCCGTTGTAGTACAAGTATTAGAAGGTCAAAATGCCATTGCTAAAAATCGAGAATTAATGGGGGCTACTGATCCTAAACAAGCACAACCTGGCACTATTCGTGCTGATTTAGCTGAGGATATTAGTCATAATGTTATTCATGGCTCTGATAGTGCCAAGACTGCGATAGAAGAAATCAACTATTTCTTTACACCTGAGGAAATTTACTCAAGATGCACAGCACAGGCTACCTAGGTGAGCCTGTGGACTTATAAAAATGCAGCAAGACAATTGAACAGTTTGCTTGGGTATTACGCCAATCAAAGTTGGTGGTTACTACAAGAAAAACGCGCGGTGAGCAGATTGCAGCGGCTTGTGGGCAATTGGTCGGAGATATTAAAGACCGCACTCAACGCAAAGCCAGGCGATTGATTCCCTTGCGCATTGAACGCTATAATGCCCTACAATAAATAGTCTTTTGCACTGGCAACTCATTGTAGTACTGCTACTCATTTTAAAATATTACGCCATTTTGTACTTGCGCAAAAAGCGATCTAGTTGGTTAAAACCTCACTCAACATCCTCATTTACCATCAAGTAAACTCCGGTTTCTCGCCCGGTTTTACCGTGTATCTCATCTTTTCGCATAAGTCAAGCTATTTATGTTTATTTAATTGAAAATCTTAGCCCGAATATTTCATGAAATGATACTAATTGAAAAATGAGCCCCATTAAGGCAATGAGTTGTCAGTCGTGATGATAAAGTAAAGACAATGGCAGGGAATAATGAGCCAGGTGGTAAAAAGTAAGCGTACTTCCCCCTTACCCCCTTATTTGCTAGTGCCGGGAACAGCACACGCCAACGGCTTA
>JAOBRC010209689.1:0-15079 GCA_027575255.1 Scolionema suvaense | reverse complement strand
TTTTGTTTACTCTTCCCTGTGTGTCCTGTGCCATTTCACAGAAGCTCACTGGGTCAAATTTGACTGTGGTCTTAGTGAGTTCATTGATATTGTGTGATCTGTGCCATAGATACATGAATGCTGAACAGCCTAATTGATAAACAATCAGTATTCGAGATGATATAGGAACCTTATTATGTTTGGCGAAGCAGGAACAATGAACTTGATTTTGCATATTTTGCGTTGACAGTGTTTAAGGCTTTTATATATCACTTTCTATTGCTTACGTTTTGTTCAGTACTGCCAATGAGGCATCAATGGTTTACATTTTGTTTGCTTTAGCTGAGGAAGTTGTTCAAAGTCTGAGCGAGGAAGAACTAAAGATGAAGGCTTTGGTTGCTAAGATGGGCAAAGAATATCGTGCCGCTGTTGCTTGTGAGGGTATGTTGTGGATTACTCAAAGTATGTTTGTTAACCTTCCAAAGGTTGGGCTTCTTGGACATTAAAAATGCTTGGGGGCTGGTATGCCTGCCCCCTGTAAAATCTATAATCCTTCTCCAATACTCTTGAAACTTGCAGGGCTTTTTAAATTCTAGATCTAGGAGTACGAAAATAGGTTGACCTCAAAGCCACATATGACGCACGCGTGCACCATACAGCCGTAACATTTCTCTCTCAGACTGGGACTGCTGACATGTCTTCTCTTTCTCCAGTCATATTTGTTTAAGTTACATGCATGGACTATAC
Source organism: Scolionema suvaense (assembly GCA_027575255.1). Lineage (NCBI taxonomy): Eukaryota > Metazoa > Cnidaria > Hydrozoa > Limnomedusae > Olindiidae > Scolionema > Scolionema suvaense. The sequence continues at coordinate 14,353 of JAOBRC010209689.1, read as the reverse complement.
TGCATAATTGAGCTTTACTGCATTGTATCTTTTCCTCCATAAAACTTTCAGTCCTGGAGCTATTTGGTGGCCAATAATATTCACAGGATATTCTTTCTCAGTCACTTGTATTATAATTTTATTACAATGAAACAAGAATTGTGCAACTGGGGAAGAGGACAAGGGAATGAGAAGAGGGGGATATTGAAGTATGGTGCACGAATATTCGTGCCCCTCAATCAGGGATATGGTGCACGCATGGCACACGTTACGAGCGTGCGCCTAATTTAAAAAGCCCTGACTTGGTACAGTGTTAGATAAATTCATTATGCATAGTTTGGGCTGAGTAATGACATAAGTTGTGCATAATTAAGTCTCATAATCTATTCTCATTAATTATGCATGATTTGGTATTTAAACCAAATTTTTCAAAATCCGAATTTTGGCCACCAGACTTCACAGAATTGCGTGTAAAGCTTTGCCTAGCGTCAATCCTTACCTCTCAATACCTATTCTTGATAAAGACATTGATATTTTACCGTAAAGCGTTTGTCTGCAAATTTCATTGTTTTATGGCATTAGCCCCTGTCGAAAATGATGATGTCACGTCTAAAATTAGAATCAGATTGCAAATGTTTTTACAATTCTGGAATCCTTGATAAATTTTAGGAAAAGCCAACAAGTTTTAGGGTCATAGCATAATTACTTCTTGAGATATTACAAGAAGTTCATAGGCACAGACGTACTTGACCCCCTAACCTTTGTAGGGTTAATGCTTTGCTTGATTAGAACATGAAAACCCATCTCACTTTTTTAGTCATCAAACATGCTGTCCCAGCTTGTGCTGCTATCAAAACTAGCCAATGAATTTATTTGAACCACTATAAAAACAATTCCCTGTCAGGGCTCCTGTTAGTGTAGGAGATGTTTAACCATGCAACCCATAAGCTAACCTATTCAGTACAAGCTCCTTCCTATGGCATTTTCCAAGATTGTGAACTTTACTGACAATGGTTGACTGTATGTTATTTCCCGTCATTATGACTTTTTGTGCAGCATACCAGTTTATTAGCCAGCCTTGTCAGGGTGCGTATAACAGCACTTTCCCAATCAAGAGGAATTTCCCATAAGTGCCGGTCCCTTGCTACCCTGTGTCAGTTTTTCTTCTTCAAGTTGGCTCAGCAAAACATGACTGTGTTCTATTTGTCACAGTTTCAATGCAAATTGGGATTGTAAACAGAACCAGCATGGTTAGAACATGAGTGCTATTGCTTTCCAGCTTATCTTTTCCTACAGAAAGCATATTGGATTAAAGAAGACCAGGACGTGTTTAAGAAAAGTTTTCCTCTAGTTATCATTTTCAATTCAGTCTTCAATAGCAACCGGATTCATTGCTTTCATTGAGGTAGCTACAATCATCGGCCTAATATATCCCTAAATTCATTCCATGCTTATCATATTTTAATGGACGCTTAGAGTTTCTTTTTTTTGCCAATTTTACGCAAATCCATGGCTGTCTGGCACTGTATGTAGCAAGAGCTTCCAGGGCTTTACCCTGGACCCGGCAGAGGGGCTCACAACGGCCCCCTACAGCCCCCAGTTGCCAAAGTTCAACTGATAGGCACCTTTCCCAAAATATCTGCCTATCACCCTGCGTACGTGGTTCTGAAAAGAGCCACTTGTTTATTTTTATGGATAGGTATGATGGGTGTAGGGTTTTGTGCGCATTCATAGATGAGATTGCAAGTAGAAGATGAAGGCAACAGCTGCAGATCAATCAGTATTGTAACATATTTGTTGTTATGTGGAAAGAAACGTTTCTTTCTGCTGAGAGAAGTGTATGTTACATCTCTCATTGGACAATAATTGCTGCCGAAGAGTTTGTACTCTTTTGTATGAGGTTTTAAGTTACATGATGGAACCCTATGCGTGGGAGTCGGGCTTGTGACTGTAAAACCAGTATTATTAAAACAGTGTGCACATGTTCCCCTGTGGTAGGCATTGCATGCTCCTTTTTGTGCGAAAGCAATTAGCATTTAGGCTAACTAATAAATACTGTGCCTCAAGTATCTTACACCTTATTATGTTGCTGCGGTGTGCCATACTGTGCTGGCTGACAATTTTTTAGGGTTCACTCATTCTGGTTTTGTCTGGATACGTAGCACGATACTACCTAGTCCTTTTTTGTTCTTTTGTTTGTAGGACTTGGTTTAAAGGCACGAGTTGAGTTAATCATGGCACATGCTACTCATGTTATACAGAAACTGAAGGTACGTGCATCTTTCTCAAGCTTATGGTTGGGTAAGAACGTATGAGGGGCGTTTTTTCCCAATGTTGCTGATAATGGGTTTTGCTTGGTTAGTTTTTACTATGCCGATTTACGTCTTGAGTCAAAGGTGGTATACATTAATCATGTATGTATAGTGTGCCAGAAGTAGTATAGATACCATAATTCATTCTCTTTTCTGGTAGTATCCAAATCGCTTGGAAGACAGATAACTGGCAACTTGGAAAAAATATAGTGGCGGAAATATTTTGGAATACTCTGTTACATTATTGCCACTGACATGCATCTTCCTGCAAACTTATTGTGTTTGTTTCTTGAAAGATGCCTTCTGTGCATGCCCTAGGTGAGACCCATCCTTAAAAAAGTCTATTATTTAGGATCTTCATGGTGCTCCTTCAATTTAGCACGAGCAAACCAGCATTGGAAAGCAATACTGCATATCGAAATAGTGAGTAAATACTTTACTAATAAACCTGTCTGGTCACTTTTTCGATCCTTGCTACCTTGCACTTAGATTTAGGCATAGCGGTATCTTTGCCTAAATGCCTTTTTTGTTGTTTTTCAGTCTAAAGCTGAAAGCTCTTATCAAGATATGGATGATTGGCTTGGAAAACGTTTTCTTCAAGAAATGGAGAGGTTTGTTGCTTGAAGAATTATTCTTCATGTGTGAAGTATGTATACTTATTTTCTTTGCACGCAGAGATCAAAATTGACAAAACATTATTTGGCTGTCAATCTGTTGCTGCTTATTTGGGATATCAAATCATGTGAGCTAAGTACGGTAATGCATATTGTATTTTTAATCTCTTATCAAGATGGGGGGTAGGATATAGATGCCCGCCATGAATTGCGGAGAGACAAGATAATGATGTGTCTTAAACATTTTGATGTCTTACTGTGACTTTTCTTTGTAACTTTACCATTGATGTTTTAAGTAGCCAATACTGTGTATTTAGTTCCTTGCATTGCTGTGAAGTCCAAGGTTTGAACGTAATTTTCCTGGAAGTTGGTTTGAGCTGAATTCGGATTATTTGAAACATATTCATGGTGTTTAAATTCTAATGTTCTTCATCGTCAGATCATCTTCTTACTTCTCGTTATCTCTGATGAGACAGACTTATTGATTCCTATCAAAACTGCTATCTGATCTTCCTGATGTATTTTCGTTTGATGTACAGCTGGAGCTGCCACAGAAAGTGCAAAGAATTTTATTGTTTATACTTAAAGTTTCATTTTTTTAATGCTAAGGGCATCCCCAGAAAAATCTCATTTTTTATGTTTCTGCTAGTGAAGATTCATACCATGCACTTTTTGTCTCACCTCTTGTTACCAATAGTTTCATTTCTATTTCTGTCATCCTGAACAAAATATAGTGGACAAAGGCTATTTTTCCATTTTTGCTCACAGAACCAAACGCTATTCAAAACAGTAGAACCCATTTATGATATGAAGTAGGTATACATCAAGCCGTTGGATAATGCAGGCATTTTGTTAGTTTCTACTATGGAATGAGCAACAGGTCTTTTTCTATTGATGCATGAACAAAAGTAAAAAATACAAGCCAAATATCCAAAATGCTGCTTTTCGAAAGTAGATAAACAAAGCGTCCCCTCGTTCAATATTGTTTGTTGTGTTTGTGATGTAAAGTATTGATTCTAACAATTTTGATATAATTTATGTTTTTTCATAGTGCCTTGTCGTATTTACATTTTCAAGGGCATTCATATGGTCAGGGAAATGGTTGATTGGTCAGGGAGAAGTCAGGGAATCTTGTTTCCAATTCCTGTGGCAACCCAGAATAATCGTCTGCTTGTGGGTTGGCATTATATCATGTTTGTTGCAAATTCCAAATATACTGTAATGCCTCTAATAAGTGCCCTGCCGCTTATTAAATTTTTGAGGCTCCAGTATGGGCACTTATTCCAGGGGGGGGGGCTTCTTTGACGAGGATGCTTATTCAAAAATAAAGTGGAACTGTTCCCATGTTCTTATTATGAAAAAGAAAAAAAGATGAGAATGAATGCTAAAAGAAGCTGGGGTGCTCGTTTAACATTTCTTGCATATTACCTTTCATTACGTTCTTGTCAAAAATTCGAGTAAGCACCGGTTGCTGCAGATTGAAGGGTGAGTGCTTATTTGAGGGGCGGGGGTGCTCATTCAATAATTTCACTTCCCAAGATTGTAGTCTATATTTTCCATCTCCGTACCTTTCCTTTTCAGTATTAAGCAAATGACATTCCTGATACGACAATCTATCGAGAAGGAAGAAAAACTTCAGGATGCCTGTGTATTGGAAGATAAGGAGTTCTTTGTTGATGATGTAAGTTTATGCCATGGAGCAATACCCCTTCCTTCTGTTGTTATTCTGTGCACATTGTGCATCATACTTATTGTTGAGCTTGCCTCGGACTGAAGATGTAAACATTTTTATGATGTCTCTTGAACAAATGAGTTGACCGCTGAAGAATTTCTATGTATCATTAACCATCTTAGAAGTAAATGATTTGTTCCGTTAAGAAAGCTACGGCACATCTCTCTTCACAACACGTTTTTGCAAGTGTTGCTGAGCGCAATATCTTAAATGATTTTATGGCTATGTATGGGGACCAAAGTAGAACAAATTTTGTCCCCTCCTCAGTGGATATGTTGTCTGTTCCCTCACATTATTAAATTTCAATAGAAATTTATTGTTAAAATTTTCGTTCTGATTTGCCTATAATTGAACTCTATTCATCCGCTCAAATAGTATCAGTTAATGTGAATAGACTTGGTTTTTATTGAAGTAAAAGGTCCGACAAGTGGTTGAGCAGCAATGTTGTTTGGTTGAGTAGCACAGCTTTGGTTGCAAAGTGCCATATATTATGCACCTACTCTGTAAGGTTCACATTATTTACTTCAGGGAAACAAGTTTAGACAGTTTGTTTGTGCGAGTTTGAAAGTTTGTTTTTTTTTATCTTTGCTTTTGTTTTAGGATCTTCATATATTTAAGACGCCCACACCACCAGCTACTCCTTGTCCCGAGGAACCCATCTATCCAACTTGGTTCACCTGTGTGCAGTTGGAGCACCTCATTCAGCAAGTTAGATATAAGATTTTGTCTTTGGTTACGTCTTTCTTATCTGCTGTCATCATATTGCATCATAGTTGGCTATTTACACTCATCCTCTTGCTTGCGTTGTGTTAGCTTTGGTTGATGATTCCACGCCGCGTCACTGGCAAAATTCGGTAATGATGAACTGCGCGTGTGCATAGTTTATATGGTTTCTATTGTGTTCTGAGGTATTTGGCTCATGCGCACAATCGTTAAGAATGGGAAGATTCAAACTTGCTTATCTTCTTCGGCAGCCTGATTGATGTTGTATCTTGTGATACGTACAGAGAACGCTCTGTGACCAATGTTAGCTCACTCTTATAGAATTTGTTTCTGAAATATTCTGTGGACAGGCGTCTTTCGCACCAGTCACTGAATTAGGTAGTTAAGTCACGCATTATAGGAGCGAGAGTGTTTTACTAGCACTGAATGTTTTGTTGGCAATATTAGCGCTGCGTAATATAATAAGTGATATAGCCTTCTTATTTGAGGACATTAGACATTGTTCTGATAATATGTCTCAGTCCTTCCCATTGCGTCTTATGCCCTGGATTGGTCCATGAATAGTTGTATAAATTAAGCTTTCTGTCCTGTTTCCGATTCTCATTTATAAACTGTTACATTAATTTGTTAGAGCTTCGTCCATTGCTCAGTTTAGTGGATGGTACTGTAGATGTGGAGTTTCGTTTTTCATATTTTTATGTTTCAGTTCAAAGAAGTTGCTCCTTCTGGTTTTATGTCCATCAAATCCTTCATCGATATGATGCTGGAACTACCGTTCTCATGCGTGAGTTTTCTTCTATCCAATTTCATTTCGTTTACTTTGTTTAGTTCAAATACCTGTTTGTTTCTAATTCTCTGGGCTACTAGTGTGCCTGATTGTTCCATCGTTCGACTTGCCTTAAATCTATGTGACTCAAGAGCCCGGAAGAGGGGGCGGGGAAGGGCTTGGTACTACCATATACCAAGATACGGCATGTGCTGCCGACCAGGGTAGTAAATTTTGCTGCGTTTCCCTAAACAGGGTTACCAAGAAGAAGTTTTGCCCTAAATCAGAGTGCAATCAAACAAAAATTTTAGTAAATTCTTGCCAGAATTGCATTTTCCCACAATCTGGAGCACAGAAAATTGTAACATCTGCTCCCTCAACAGGAGCTATGCGCACTACACATAAGAGTGCGACATTGCCAGACCTTCCCTTAAATCAGGGTCATGTCCTCGATTTTAAGGCAGCGCATGGGGACAAAACCGTACTCCAGTTTAACACCCATAGTAGGCTCTTAGCTTATTCAAGATTTGTCTGAAGTTTAGCATTCGGGTAAAAAATACTATTCAAGCAAAGTGATGAAATTGGAAAAAAAAATTGAAAAAGTGTTTATTTCTATATATGGCCATTTTTGTCTGTTCATTGCTTTTTTAAGAGGGATGGTGTGAAACTCTAGGATGATGACTGTTATGGCAATGAGGACCCTGTGTCATAATATCTGGCATAGCTCTGGTTTGGTTGGGCATGGCCATTTTATGTCGTAGACTTTCCATTTTTATTGTGAAACGTAGTAGCTATTGTAGTTAAATTTTGGTCATGTTTCTTTTCTGAGAAGTTTTTTGTATTTGTGCATAGCTTGTTTTCGCCTAATTTTCTTCCAAATGTGGTCATATTGTTCTGGTTATGCTTTACGAGCAGCTCATTGTTTTGTTCTAATTTTTTGTGTACAACAAAAAAGTAACAATTGTGTTCTTGCTGTGAACCATGTGTCACATCTTAAATACTGCGTTTTCATTTTGGTTCTGGATATTTTTGGGAGCAAAAAGGGGTCATTTTAAGGCTGTTTTTGAAATTTTCCAAGATCCATTCCTCACTTACCGTAATGCTTCGATTAAACGTCCGGGACGTTTGGTAAATTTTGGACTTTTCAGGGGGCATCTATTCGAGGGCGGCATTTATTGAAGAATCTTCTGAAAAGGGGGACCTTTATTCGAGGGGGCGTTTAAAGAAGGCGGCTTTTATTTGAAGCTTTACAGTATTCGTAACTTTTGGTGTGAAACTTGATAGCAGCTGCATTTGTATGTTATGACCCTTGTGTCATATCAGAGAAAGATTTTTATTGCTTTGGGCGTGGCTATTCTAGGGGTAAAAACGATTATTTACAGGGTGTTTTTGGCAAGTCAATGATCTATACGATCATTCCCTTTTTTTAATTTTTGATATGAAGCTTGCTGGCAGTTGCCGTGGACATGTCATAATATCTGAGAAATCCCTTTGTGGCTTTTGACGTCATGTTGTTGTTTTTTTTGGCTAGAAATGTTTTTAGGGTGTTAATTTATGTTTTGCAATTTTTGGTGCAAATCTTAATAAAACCATTAAAAGTGAACTTTTTATACCCATTTTTTTTTTTTTGTGAACGGTATGAATACAATCATTCATAATATGAAATATAGTATAAACTGTGGGTGTCACTAAGCCAGGGAGTTGTCTTTATTGAAACAATCAATTTTTTAATTCGCTCAAAGAATTATTTCGGTTTTTGAAGCTATCTCCCGAATTCGTTTTTTACGGTGTCTTAAGTTCCCAGGTCTGGTGTTGTGAGGTATACCTAGAGAGTTCATTTGAAGTTTACAGTAGCACATTGATTACTGACTGTGTATGAAGGAGTTATCTTATCAGTTGGTCTTGTGCTAAGAACATTGTTCAGCGTTTTACGCTTTCCTTTTTTGTGGGTGGTTGTTTAAATCAGTGATTGTTATTTAAAATAAATATGTACATGTTGATATTTAATCCGAGGCAAGGTAGTCTGAAAAGTGATCGTTTATTTTATATTCATTTTCCCACACTGTTTCAGCTTGGGCAGGAACTGATACCAGAACTTTGGACCAATGTCACAGAAGATCAGGTACGTAGCATGTGCTTATGTTTGTAGAATTGGTGTGGAGTGGTGTTGGGAAGCTGAGTAAGGGTACTTATGCCTGATGATTGTTTTGGCATATTCCTAGGAAATGTATGAAGAAAGCTTTCACATCAGTGTAGATATAGTTATCCTTGATGACATTTGGTAACTTATCAGTTGCTTTCTAGAGTTATCTTTGCTTGTTGACTATATTCTCTCTAGCAGAGAGTGTTTTGACCACAGATGCACAGCTGTGTTGTAAAAGAGGTGATATCACTCGTGTGAAGTCCATCTTGCTAACTAAGATACAGAGCATTAATGTTCTACCTGAGCGAGTATTTTACAGACCACAGTTAATTACATGAAACAGACACCTGCTACCATTTATAATAAATCTGAATTGGCAAGATATGTCTTTCAAAGGCTTAAATAATTCTCCATGTATTATTTTTGTTTATGTTTCTTAATAATGTTCGGGATGTGTCGTTCGAAAAGAAATGGCATGTTTCCCTTCTTATTCGACTGATCGGGTTTTAAGAGCAAGCAGTACATATACGACCAGGAAATTAACTTGAGACCTGACATGAATCATTATTTTGGCTAATAGTGACGCTCCATTGTACTTCACGTGCGTGCAGTATTTGCTAACAGACCAATTATTCTTAACCGTATCCCAGTCGGGCTTTTTTGAATTAGTGAAAGGCGGGGGAGGTTGCTTGCCCTCTCGTCCTCATTTCTGTTTTTGTGTAGCTGTGAAACTTAAACTCAGTAGAAAGTTCTGTTTACCCCAAAAAGTAGGTAGTATCGTTTCTCATTCCTGTCTCCTTGAGATATGAAGTCACATGTTACTATAGCATAGGCCACGTTTTGCCTGGCTTTGCCTAAAAGTCACATGTTCATCCGTAAAACCCAAAACTAGGGTCAAAATTGCTGAAGTTTGTTTTGTTGAGCTGGTTTTGCTGTTTTGCATCGTAGTTTTAGCAGTAGAAGAATACTATGCTGCATGTGTTATGTACCCCAAGTCTCTCCTAAATAGGAAAAAGTCAAAGAAATTCTCTTACCTGATGGCCAGAACATAATAGCCCCCCTCAGGATCCAGAAGCTGCCCGTCGCCGGCAAAACAGCTCTAACCACTCTTTTTCTTAGACAATAATGTGTTGTGCATTATCTAACACTACAGAAAGTGGACTTTAATTGCCTCTATTCAGAAATTGTGTATCATAGCAATTATCCTCTTGGTATAGTTTTCTGTTATACAGTCAGCTTTTTGGACTCCCACTTTAGCGGAAGAGTCCTATAAAATGAGGTCTGTCCTTCCGTCCTTCCGTCCTTCTGTCCTTCCGTCCGTCACCAACGCGTTTTTCTCGGATAACCACGCAATATATTTTTCTGAAATTTGCTGTAAATTTGACAATCCGTAATTGAGGAAAAGTGATGGAGCCAGGAATTTTGGAAAAATTTTTTGTTTTTCTTGCAAGTGGCAATCTATGCCCAAAAATAACCATTTTTAGGGTTTTTCAAAAATATTTCAAAATCTGTTCATTACTTTTTTGGGTACGAAACCGCGGGACAATAGCAGTTATACTGTGAACCGCATGTCATATCAGTGAAAGCTTTCGTTTGGCTTGCAGGTGGCAATTTATATACATCCAAAAATGGCTTTTTTGTGTTTTTTCCAAATATTTCAAGAACTGTTCATTCGATTCCTGTAATTTTGGGTATGAGTATTAGGGGCAACGCTACGCATGTTTTGAACCATCTGCCATGTCTCCTGAAAATCTCGTTTGGCTTGGAGGTGGCAATTTAGTCTGAAGACGGCCTTTTTTAAGGTTTTCTTGAAATATGTCAAAAACCGTTCATGCGATTCTTGCTATTTTTGGTATGAATATTAGGGGCAAGTCTTTATATGTTTTGAACAATATGCCATGTCTCTTGAAAATCTCATTTGGCTTGCAGGTTGCAATTTACATCCAAAAATGGTGTTTTTCATGTTTTTTTCCAAATATGTCAAAAACAGTTCATTCGAATTTGTTATTTTTTGTGTGAATTTAGAGGTGCAGCTCTGTGCATGTTTTGAACTATATGTCATGTCTCTTGAGAATCTCATTTGTCTTGCAGGTTGCAATTTACATCCAAATATGGCAATTTTCAGGGTTTTTTCCAAATATGTGTAAAACTGTTCATTCGATTCTTGTTATTTTTGGTGTGAATATTAGGGGCAACTCTACACATGTTTTGAACCATATGCCTTGTCTGTTGAGAATCTCGTTAGGCTTGCGGGTGGCAATTTACGTCCAAAAATGACGATTTGCAGGGCTTTTTCCGAGTGTGTCATGAACGGTTAATCTGCTCATTGTTATTTTTTGTGTGATTCTGTTAGGCAAGTCTGGGTAAGTTATGACCCATGTGCCATGTCTGGAGAAAGTCTCGATAGGCTTGTGGGTGGTAAGTTACGACGGAAAGTCGCTAGTTTCAGGATTTTCTACAGATATGTCAGCGGTCCATCCATTTTTTGTCATTTTTGGTGTGGATCTTAGGGGCGGCATACGTTATTCTGCGATCCATGCCGTATATCTTGGGAATGTTCTTCAGCATGCTAGGGTTTTTCATATTGTTTCAAGAACACTTCATCAGCTGCTTGTTATTTGTGGTGTGACATGAAGATTTATGTTTGTGGGATTCCACTAACTCTCTGACTTGTTCAAGTTTAAAATTTTCAGGAATTTTCGAGCCTTTTTTGAAAATTTGCTTAAATCATGTGATCCTTGACCCAAAAATATGTCCAATTTTGTCAGAATAGGTATCAATAAATTCTGTCAGGGTAAAATAAAGCTTGGTTTTTGAAATAGTTCCAAAAAACATTTTCTTTCAGGATATCAGATTGCGCTTGCGAAAAAGCTCCATGCTCCTGCGTGGGATAGGGATAAATGACGGCATTGTGGGATAGCAACCTCTAACATATCCGGGCTCAGATTCCACCAAACGTAATGCTGTACACCTATCAGAATGGTGCAAGAACATTGACGAAAGAGTAAAAATGACCTCCCTGTAAAGGATACCTCTTTGTAGGCGAGACCCCTACAACGAAAGTTCTTATATTCGTCAAAGCATAAGTTGGCTTTTCATTGCTTCATGGTGCACATTTTTGCCACTCAATTCACTTAATTTTAGGTAATTTCCGAAGAGGAGGGGGGGAGTTTATTCAATAGAAGCTCCCTGAAAACTTGAAAATTGGATGAATGCTTGATGCATTGTAAGGATATGCGATGTAGTATGATCTTAACAAGACTACTGGTATAATTTGTTCAATTTCATCACATATCAAAGGTAGAATAATGAACTTGTTGCCTATCTTTTGTAATTATGGATTCACTTTTAGTTATCTGACCTGTCCAAGTCATTATCTGTTGATAACGAATATGTGGATTGGCGAAGATTTATTGTGTCATGTTTTCAACCCTGCCCTTGTCCATCAACCAGCGAATTACTGAAGACATGGAGAAGTTTCCGATCGTTAGTGCATGACAAGTATACTGCCACAAGAGATGAATTTGATCAGGTAAATGTGGTTATGTGCAATGTTTTGAAAGCCATTTATCTAAAGTTTTTTGGTGCATCGTGCTCACAACTCCATTTTTAAGATTAAGTTTCATTTGTTCTGGGCAGCTATCGAAAATCAGGATTGTGGTTGCTTTTTCAGATGCTTTAGTTAATTCATAGTGTGGTAATATGCTCAACCAATAAAGCATAAGGCTTTGCCAATAAATTCCTACAGTGGGTCATGTCTCGCACATATTCAACACAATAGCTTGCGTGAAATGCTACCATATACGGTTTAACATCGAGTTACTTGGATAAGAGAGCAATAGATTGTGCAGTCAAGCATGACGCTATCTGTGCGAGACATGGAACTAGGCCGCACGCCGCATGATGTGTGTTATCGGTCTTATCTGTTTTTGGTTCAACTCATATTAGCACTCCCTACGGAAGGTGTTGACAAACATCTTTATTGACTTCTCAAAACGAAAGCATCTATGTTGTTGCTTACTTGGACAGTTTTCTGTATGGGACTTAAGTCCGATCCCTTTCTTTTATAAACCGCGTGAAACATTGTCGCACCCAGCAAAAGCCGGTACCAAGACCTGAAGCCCAACTCGACTGGCCTAATTTGCGGCTCTGTAATGGTAGACAAATATTTTACTTCCAGTTCAGAAACATGCAGAGAGTAAGTGCGCATGCACACAAGTACCAATATATTGTGCTGGCGATCAAACGTCGGTTTCATGATTCCTGAAAAACTGTATAATGATTTCTTTATTTTCTGTGTGGCAGACCAACTTGGTTTGGTTGGCAAATGGCTCGGATTGTAATCCTACTGATGAGAATGGCAATATCATATATGATCGTATGGCACACCTAAAAGGGGTATGTATCAAAGTATACCAGTTTTTTGCTCAAGATGCTCGATCCTGTGTTCAATGACCTATGTTGGTCTCAAGGTTTATCTGACTTCTTGTATTTCTGCGTTCTCATTCACGATAATGTCCATTGAATCAAATATAACAGAAAGGGAACATAGGCATTAGGCTTAATTGTCTTTCTTAGCTTGTTATTGTGATGTCCTTAATTTTTTTATGTGCAGGTGATTTATCAGTTGTTTGCTAGTGTGAACAAAAGTGGGACTGAGGTGGACTTCAAAAATATGGTAAGAATTTATTCACTCTATAAGATATTGTTTATATGTCTGTAGTGTCCATAAATTAGTTTGTGATTTAATAGGATTACTATCATGAATATACCTAATTCAGAGAAAAACTCAGGCATCACTTGTTGGACTCCCGCTATAGCGGAAGAGTCCTGTGAAGGTCTGACCGTCCTTCCTTCCTTCTGTTCGTCCTTCTGTCCGTTACCAAAACATTTTCCCTGATACCTGCTCAATGAATTTTTCTAATAATTAAGGAAAAATGATGCCAGAATTTTTGAACAATTTTTTTGTTTGGCTTGCAGGTGCCAATTTATGCCCAAGAATGGCCATTTTTAGGTTTTTATAAAGAATATTTCAAAATCTGTTCGTTACTTTTTTTTGTGGTTTTATGGTGGGAAACTACGGGAAATAGCAGCTGTGGAACACATTTCATATCTGGGAAAACTCTCGTGCAGCTTGCAGGTGGCAATTTATATACGTGCAAAACTGGTATTTTTAAGTTTTTTTCCAAACACATCAAAAACTGTTCATCCTATTCTTGTCATTGTTGGTGTGAATAGTAGGGGCAACTCTGCGCATGTTTTGAACCATATGCCATGTCTCCTGGAAATCTTGTTTGGCTTATGGGTGGCAATTTACGTCCAAAAATGGCAATTATCAGGGATTTTTCGACATATGTGATGAACAGTTAATTGCATTGCCATTTTTGATGTGAGTATTTGGGGCAACTGTGCACGTGATATGAACCATGTGCCATGTCTGAGGAAAATCTCATTCGTCTTGTGGGTGGCAATTTCTGTTCAAAATTGTGATTTTCAGGGGGGTGTTCCCAATATGCCGAAAAAGGTTCATCCAATTTTTATCATTTTTTGGTGTGAATCTTAGGGGCAACTTTGCGTATGTTATGTACCATGTGCCATGTCAAGGGAAAATCTCGTTAGGTTTGCAGGTGACTATTTACGCCTGAAATTGGCTATTGTAAATGATTTTCCAAATGTGTCGTTAACGGTTGATCCGTATTTCATCGTTTTGGGTGTGATTCTTTGGGGAAACTTTGCGTATGTTATGAACCATGTGCGTTGTCTGAGGAAAATCTCATTAGGCTTGCCAGTGGTAATTTATGCCTGCAAATGGCTATTTTCAGGGGGTTTTTCCAAATGTGTCAACAACGATTTATGTTTTCATTTGTGGCGTGGATCGTAGGGACAACGAAACTTATGTTATGACCAGTACTTTATGCCTTCGAAATATGTTGTTCAGCATGTAGGTGGCAGTCTATGTCAATAATGACTGTTTTAGGGTTTTTTCATCTTTCAAGAAAACTTCGTTAGGTTTTTGTCATTTGTGGTGCAAATCTTATGGCTAGCCTATTCGTTCCTCAGTGCAGATTAGGCGAGAAAATAGGT
>JAOBRC010209578.1:0-15079 GCA_027575255.1 Scolionema suvaense | reverse complement strand
TTGCCTGGTCTAATTCAAATAACCAGCGATCTTTTGAGTTTGACTAGGCAGAAACTTGGCGTATAAAGCCACTCTTAGTTTCTGTTACAAAGAAATGAAAATATATATCTGAAACCTTTTCTTTTTAGATAACCGTCGCCCTTGGTTAAACGCCACATCAAAAAAGCCGATTTATAAATAAGGCCCGCGGCTCATAATCGAGGAATTACTGTTGTCTGTCCGATTGCATTTTATATTGGCTGGTTTAGCCCAAATGGTGACCTGTACAGCAAAAAAAGTTCTCGCTCAGAGTTTAAGAAATACTACTACTACTACTACTACGAATACTGGCATTGCATTTTGAGCTGGTTGAAAACAGAATTAAATATTCATCTGAACAATATCTTCAAACGTAGTTTCTAGTAAAAATGTCAATACCGTAAAATACCTCAGACTTTTGAAATGCGAAAAGCTTAACAATATTGGGTAATTAGGAAAATTCATGAATCCAGTAAACCAATATTTTGTATGTATATGTTACACATTCGACAAGCTCAAGCATCAGGACTCCACCTTCGTATTTTCACTCAGATAAATTTGAGCTGTAATTAATATCATCAGGCATAATTCCTGCAACATATAAAGATACTTTTTCAATGTTATATCTGACAGTTTTAGGGTAGACTGGTTTCATTTCCATAGCAGCTCTGGTGTCATACACAAATTTTTGTAAGGGAAATCGGGATTTACTCTCAATCGTGTCTTAATTATCTCTGTGGCCGTAGCGCTAATATCACGGTCATTAATTGCCTTTCTCAAGAAGTTCGGCAAATATCGTATCATAACATCTGTAGGAAATACGTGAAGTTCGCTCTGGCAATCAACTTATGGGATTATGGGTCATTATTCTTTGTGCCCTTTCTCCAAAATATAGTTTGGGGAATATTTTCTCTGTTCTTTCTTGTCACTTTGCTGCTGTTTTTTTCAAAATTCAGACGATCGTGACCAAAACTTTTGGCACAAGTGTGACTGTATGTCCATTTCGTACTACAGCAGAATGTCGTCATATGCAGAACACTTTTCGCTGCTTTCTTTTGTGTTCCTGTCCCCAAAACAATGTTGATTATGATAGGAACTGTTCGGAATGATCGATTATGCATATAGCGCTCAATAGTGTACTTACTTCTGCCAACATTGTTTTGGGGGAAGGGAGCCATGAAGTACATCGCACTTGAACTAATTTACCGTTTACAGCGTATGGGTGCCATATATTACGTTAGTGCCAATATGATCTGGCTACGATTGTAGGCAAAATTGTTCTGTTGTCATATTAGATGCGAATGTACTCGAAGTATTCGGCAAGACTAATTACTTTTGGTCTCTCAGATAAAAAAAACGCTTTTTTAATGAATTCTAGGAGCTTCGTTCTGTTAAATAACTTGATAAGTTTACAAACCATGGACGTATAATAAAACATTCATGATTAAACATACCTGGATAAGGATGAGTCCTGTTCTGTTCAATAAACATTTTCCCTACTGCCAGCGTCATCACAGAAAAGATCGTATAGTGACCTAACAGAAGTGCCTTGTCCCTTGGTCGCACCCCTCTGAAGAATGGTTCTGATCCCATCATGTAGTTGACCAGGCTAAATAGACAGTTAGTTTTTGCCAGTAATGCGTACTTGTGACAAATACCGATTCGGGTTTGAAAGACTTTCAGGCGGTTGCACATTTGTGTTTGAGTATTTCTGTCGATTTCTATATTGACGTATCTCTTCACGTTTTCCTGAAAGAAATTCACATACCAGAAATCCTCAAATAAACGCCCCCTTCCTTTAAACGCCCCCTATAACAAACCACCCTGAAAGTGAAAAGAATTCGATAAACGCCCCGTAAAAGATTATTTAACAAGCGCCCCCTCTATTGAACACTCCCCTCTTTTAACCCTACCGAAATGTTATCGCTTCTTTTTTAAACACGAGAATGGCCAGTTGCTCGCAACTTGTTATCCGAAATAGCCGTCTACCGCTTTCACGCTGACCACCATAAAATCGGTCGACCATTGTTCTAGCTATCTCAATGTTAGAACAGCTATTTAAATTAAGCAAACTGTTTAGTGAAAGAATATGGATCCCAAAAGGAAAACTTTTCAAAGCGTGGGTTTTTTCCGTGAAGTACCATTGACTAACATGAGCTTAAATGAACTAGGAGCATTAAAGTAAAGGAAAATAAAGAAATAAAATTGAAGTACGCCACACGAGTGATTGTTACTGGAGCATAAAATTGTACAAGCACATAACCAACATACTAAGTGAGTATTATGCACACACGCTCACAAGATAGATAAACAAAATAAAAACAAAAAAAATCAAGAACATGACAAAATCAGACCACAAGAATATCTATTCATACGGATAAACCCAAAAAAAACTAAAGAACAATACTCTCATAAAGCGTAAAACTCTAACATCAGGGTTTGTAGCTAGTCTTGCCGTGTAAGTGACACTCTCCTCTCTCATCAACGTAACGTTCATAACCCTATATTCCCCGGGCTTTCCAATAAACTCTTCTTCTGAGGGACCAGGGCTCTTGGCACCCCTTCAAGAACATGAATAACTGCTACATTTCTTGCTCTGTTAGGATGAAACTTGATGCGTTACCAAGTCCTTTTTATATTCATCTTATGGTTACGTGCTTGTTCGGGGTCTGGGATTGAGCCAGAAGCCCTTTAAAGCACTAAATTAATGCCTAAATGGAAAAAAGAAAGAAAGGTTTAAAATTTTTAATTTTTTACTTTTGCAATGACGTCACACAGGCACCTTCAAATATTATAACAATTGTTGAGTTTTGCAGAATTCCATTCCCCCAAAAAAAGTTGTAAAAAGTTAGAAAGTTTCATAGCAACCGCTTTTTCTTTTTTTGGCAGAAAACTAGGGGGCGAAAAGGGTAAATTAGGGTTAAGAATCTATCAGCTGGAATCAAACATATATTTTTTTAGGATTATTGGCATGTTTACATCAGGTGCAAACGTTTTGAGACTTTCGTGATTTTTTGGCCTGTTTTCAAAACCAGGGATATGCTAAATGCGATCCTTATTCTGAAATCGCGACAATTTCGACGTGATCAACCGACAGGACGACCATGCCAACGTACGAAGTATCTAACTAGCACGATTTTCCCATGTAAAAATGTTTGCAAGTCTAATCAGACGACTGCAAATGAGCAGAATTGACAAAATCTCGAAAAAATGGGAATGGTCACGAAATTGGGACAAAAAAAGTCCAAAAACTCCGATCCGTTAAACCGAGCCGTCAACCCGTTCAGGTAATTCTCAAAATATTTTGCCCCTGATTGCAGGTCATAGGATGCATTTTGTGAGGCTCATCAGAGGCAATTTTGCCAAGTAGTCGTAAGTACTTATTCAACAAAGTGGAAAATTCCGAGATAAATAGAGCATACACATGGTGACACAAAAAATATATCAGTAGCATTAAAGCAATATACCGGTCTAAAATGATATTCTCCCTGCTGGTAGATCTAGAAAATCATTAAAATTGGTTTTTATTTGAGTAAGAAGGATTGAATAGTTCTTCCTCAATGTTACTTCAAAGTTTGATATTTTTTACTGTTCTTGTGCTTCTCAGTTCAGCTCATGAATGACGTCATCTAAGATCGTTTCTAAGGTTAATGGCTTTCCGTAGCAACTCTACATTTCAAGGTATTATATGAACATAAAAAACAGTATATTACACTTCTATGTCATATAAAACAAAAGTGAGATATAGTAATAATTGCAATTAAAAGCACTTTGACAGGTAAGATGAGATAATTGCACTTAGTCTGACCATGCGTCATACATAGTTAGCGTTCAGAACAAAAATGGTAGCAAGTCAAAATTCTCCTTGACTTTGAAGGCAGATATCTCTGGAACTACAACAGCTTTTTTTCATGAAATAAAAAGCTTCAGTCAAGGTTAAAGGCTCTATTAGCATGCCAAAAATGATTTTAGACCGGTATATTGCTTTAAATTGCTATGCTGACGCCAGCAGTTTTTTCTGAAGATTGCGACAACAATTTTGGTGAATATTGGCAATCCCCGTCTGGATTAGTCTCCTCCTAAACTGTGACGTCATGTGTCACGTGACCTACTTTCAAATTTTTTTCTGCATCGAAAAGTGTCTCGTTTACTTGCAATGGATTTGTCGTTCATACAGAATTTGAGAAAAACGGGTTAGGGGGTCAAATCGAAACCACCCACCCCATCCCTTGTAGGGTTAAGAAACTTTCTAACTTTCAAGTTTTTTCAAATTTTAAGATATTTTTAGCAAACCAATAAAGGCTAGGCATTTTGAATCACATATAGTTGCACTGCCTCTGCCCCTACTCCAACGCCGACGTAAAATCTACAAATTGTACTCAATACGTTGACCTGGAAACAATTGTTACGTGGAACAATAATTGCTAGACGTCATTCTTGCTATTGATGTGCACGCCGGACCAATTTTAAAAATGATGTGTTGGTTGCACCCAAATACCTCTGTATTTGCTTCAAACTGCCTCCCACGAATTTTGGGGGGAAAATTTTGTGTTTTTTGTGTGCTATGTGCACAGCATTACATCACATTAAGGATTTTCAGGAGTAACATGGTATTAATGTTAACAGCTGATACTGAAATCCTCCACAAAACGCCCGAGACACCTATCTTGTTTTGAAGGGATATTTATGAAAGGAGAGCATATAATCGCGTCATCTAAACAGTGCACTTGACTACGCCCAACTACACTCAACGGACTGGTTCAAAGCAGAATACCTTCTCTTTGGTGAACCAGGAATTGAAGAGAAGTGGAAATCCTCTCCGTTATAAAGGTTCGTTCGCGAACCAAAGTTACACGAGTCGTTCTTCCCGGAACGCATATTTACCTGGCTAGGTAAACAAAAGTTACATAGTCTTTGTTGTCGTAGGGACTATAATTTTCTATGGTGTCCTATTTCTCAGCGGTCCATGGACACTTGCGTTACTCGGTACCGTGCTAAATTTGTTATTTCTTCAAACAAAATTCTGCAAAACAAAGGGTACCGAAAGCCAGTACGTCTCTGACATCGGCTCTTCGGTCTTCCATTCATTTGGCACGGTTTTTCGAGATTCAGAGGTCACTTGCCAGCGGTTTCTTCTGCACATCTAAAATTGGCGGTTTTTTCAAAACTCCAAAATCAGGACATAATTGAAACATCCACTAGTTCGGTTTTGGCGCCATTTTAGGCTGGCATCAACCTAATGCATCTAGTATCGTCCCGAGCTCAGCTCCAGGCGCCTAGTAGCAGAGGGTTATCTCCATTTTTCCTAAGAAGGGGCAATCCCACCTCGGTGGGGAAATCCCTTCTCGTCATAGTTCTCCTCTATCATGTCTTTATTTCTTCCTGGGTGCGAGCTTCTGTCCTTCAACTCGTATCCCATATCATTCGATACATTTATACAAATAGAATTGGATTATTGTGCTCTTGTTACACGCTATTTCTTATTATCAAATTTAAATTAAATAACGCCTATAATGCAATAACACGTCAATTGCCTTATTGTCAATTTTGTAGTACTCGGATGGTCACAAGTCTTGGTTGGTCTTTTTGCGGATTCCTCCAAGTGAAGAACATCCCAGTTGGAAGAGACCAAAGGGGAATCCCCCCTTTGGCGATAAGATATGAACCCATGATCTCTCGATCTACGTGGGGAATTTCTAGCGGCTCTGACCTCCTGTCTCCACAAGGCATGTGTCTCTGTCGATCCTCCCAAAGTCTTGGCATGACCCCTTGCGGGGCCCTCCAAGTGAAGATCCTTGCTGGTCGACTCCAGCTTCCAAGGCCGATAAAACCTAGTCTTGCCCTTCCGATACGTTTCGTCTGTTACATACAGTCCAGTAATTGCTATCTCGTCGTAGTCACATTGTCTTTCAATGGCGGTTTTTCGACAAATCCAATTTCCGGACGTAATTGAAACATCCACTCGCTCAGTTTTAGCGCCACTTTTTGATGACGTCAACCTCTCTCGAAAGCAAGCTTCCAACTCCAGACGCAATTGGAACTACCATGCGTTCGGTTTTTGCGCCACTTTTTGCTAACATCAACAGAAGGTTTTTATCTGTCAATTCTTGTGCCAATAGCTCTCTCGGTAAAGGACCATCCTTGTGGGTTAGCTTTAAATATGGTGCGTCAGAAAGCCCACGGTCAATGTGTCAGGAACCCAACGCTCTCGTAACGTTGTGGGGAGCCATTGCGAGCACTGTGAATACCAATCATGCAACCCACAAAAGTTGTGACAGGTCTCCTTGCGGATCCTGTCCAGTGTCCCAAGTCTGCTAAAAGGCCCCGAAAATGTCAAATGTCAAATGTCATGTATACTATCTTCTAACGAACTAAAGTGTCACACTGGTTTGCGACTAGGCCCAGCCTATGTCAATTCGTTATGCCTATCATTCTACAAGTCTATCTGGTTAGGAAGGTCACGCTGGCCGACTGCGAATCTACTACCTTTTCTGCAGGGTCTAAGATTATCAAGCAGTCAATTTATTTGTGTCCATCTCTGGGTCATCACTTTACATCTCCTAATGTCAGGAGACATCGAATCAAACCAGCCTGTAAAAGTCTACGGTGTCCGTCGAAGAGTAATTGAGGAAAACCCAAACACTTTTCACGTCTGTCAAGTCCTCATGAAAAATGGCTCGTACCTCCAAAAAGTGCTCTCGTGTGATGAACCAGGTTGCGCCAACCTGTGTCATAGGAAGTGCAATGGACTCTCACAAACAGATTCGCGTAATGCCTCAAGCCAGGGGCTGCGCATCCTCTGGAAGTGTAATGTTCATGGTTCAGGTATTGCGGAATTGGAGCAACCTGTTACGACGTCGCCACCTAGTCGTTCAGTTATTTAGGCTCATGGCCAATGTGCAGTTTGCCTTAAAGCCACTAGGGTAGCAAGCTATGTCTGTGCCGAGCTCTTTGTCACCTTGGTCCTCAATGTAGTGGATGGATCATCCCCCGAGGCCCAAACCGTGACAAAACATTAGCCTCTAGGTCCTGGCGTTGCCCGACTCACTTGGACTCGCCCACACCTCTGCAGGTTGCAAATCTTCCATCAAAGCCGGTATCTGCTGCTGACCTCTTTGCACAAGGTCTCACAGCCAGTGAGGCTAAAGGTGCACGAGAACGATGTTTTAAATGTGAGGGTATTTTGCGCTCCGACCGATTCCCTATTCAATGCTCCTCATGCTACCGACGCTTCCATATCAAATGTAATATTGGTTCAAAGAAAAAAAGGGACGGCTGATCTTGCGTCCCCTGCACCCAGCAGGCGGCACGTCAAGCAGAACTTCTTGTAGATTGGGTCACCCCCCACGATTCGGCGGCCCATTCGGCCCAACCCACACCTCATTTTCTGGCAGTGCATTGCTGACGGTCTCAACCCGAAGATTCCAGAACTCCAGAATCGCGTCATTCAAACCGCTCCATATCTAGTCTTTATTCAGGAGACAAAATTTCGTGTGGCTGATAAAACCCCACAGATCCCAGGCTATGCTGCCATCCGTAAGGATAGGTCCTCAGCGGTAGGAGGAGGACTTCTCATCCTGATATGTCTTGACCTCACCTTCGAGGAACTCCCCTCAGCCATTCACGCGGGGGGTGGAAATCCAGGTGATCAAGGTCCAAATTGCCAAGGATAAATCGGTTCCATTCACCCACGTCTACGCTCCGAATACTGACACTCAATCGGTAAATCTAAATCCACATCTCTTTTTGGTCTCACCTGAGTCCATCGTTCTGGGAGACTTTAATGGTCATTCCCCGATGTGGGACCCTTGCCAGCCGGAAGACCCACGGGGTGGCATGCTAGAGTCCTGGATTCTGGATGCTGACCTGCATCTCCTGAACTCGGGGGAACCTACTCGCCATAGTCGCATCACAGGTAACCCCAGTTCACCTGACCTGTCTATTGTTGGTCGTACGTGGTCCAACAAATCCTCTTGGTCTGTTCTTGAAGCCATTGGTGACTCCGATCATTTGCATATCACCGTCCAGATTGCCCACTCAGTGGTATACCGCCCTGTCCTTCCTCGGAAGGCTAAGTGGAGAAGAAATGGAGTTGACTGGCAACAGTTCGCCAGCCAGGTGGACGATAGCCTCAGTCATACACCTCCACTGCAATCTTTCTCTGAGAAGGTCGCCACATTCACCTCCACACCTGTCTCGGTCGCCGAAACCTGTGTAGGGAAAACCAAACTAGGTCAGCGTACCAAATCTTGGATGACACCTGCCATCCGCACGGCTATCCGTAAGCGTTATCGCCTTCGACGCACCATATCCAACAACCGAAAGGAATAGATTGAGGCGTGCCGGGAGGCTAATGACGCTATCTCCTCTGCCCAAGCTGAAAATTGGAGAGACCTCCTCCAGGATGTCGCTACGGACGCATCCGACAACCTTATGTGGCAGCTCATCAAAGGTTTAAACGGTACACCGGACACAAACTCGCCAAATCAGGTAATGTCTTATAATAACCGAGTAATAACTGATCCTAAGTCTGAAACGAACATTTTTGCAAAGCATTATGCCTCCATCAGTCGTAATAAATTCTCTTCTGATGAGCGCCTTATCAATCGCCGTTTCAAGGCTAGTCTTCATTCACCTTCTGTCTCTGACCCGTCCTGCTCCCCGATTACCATGACAGAGTTGAGGTCTGCTCTCTCCAAAATGCGCAAGAAATGGACAGCGGGTCCGGACAACATTCCGCCTACCTTTCTCAAGGCCCTAGGCCAAGTTGCTCTTAATTTGCTGCTGGATATTTCAACACTTTTTTTTCTGAAGCCATCTGCCCACGGGCATGGCGCATTGCCACAATCATTCCTCTTCTAAAGGCCGGTAAATCCGCCTCTGAAGTAGCTTCGTACCGCCCGATTAGTCTTATATCTTGTGTGGTTAAATCTCTGGAACGCATCCTTGCCGATAGACTTTACTACATGGCGGAGACGAAAGGGTGGTTTCACTCGGCCCAAGATGGCTTTCGCAAAGGGAGATCTTGTGAAGACCAAATACTCTTCATCGTTCAATCAATCGAGAACGGCTTTCAGCAGCCAAAGATGAACCGCTCAGTACTTGCCTTACTAGATTTCAGTAAAGCCTACAACACGGTCTGGAGGGAAAACCTCTATGCTTGAGACTGGAGTCCCCCACCAATTCATCCGCTGGATAGCTGCTTTTCTCGCTGATAGATGTGCTAGGGTGTTCCTATCAAATACCCTTAGCCGAGGAAGTCACCGCCTGCGTCGGGGTACCGCAAGGTTCGGTCCTATCGCCTCTGTTGTTTCTGTTCTATATCAAAAACCTCGCCAAAAGGCTCCCTCCAGACGTCACCACGGTAATGTTCGCTGACGACGTCTCTATCCTCGACACAGTGGTAGCAAACTGGAGCAGGGAATGGGAGTTGACACTGAACGCCGCAAAATTGGAATCTTCCTTTTTCTCCACATGGTATAACGACTCCAAATGGCGTCCTTCTCTCGAAGTTGATGGTACGCCGATCCCCTTCTCGGAATCACCCAGACTCCTTGGGTTCATTCTTGATCGTAGCCTAACCTTCCAACCTCACC
The DNA here is from genome assembly GCA_027575255.1 of Scolionema suvaense. Lineage (NCBI taxonomy): Eukaryota > Metazoa > Cnidaria > Hydrozoa > Limnomedusae > Olindiidae > Scolionema > Scolionema suvaense. The sequence goes on along the minus strand of JAOBRC010209578.1, from coordinate 5,465 downwards.
TATCTAAATTATCAGCATCACTCTCCTCCAAACTTTCAGAATGGGGATGGCGAAAACATGATCTACAGACTCTGTTCTACGCTCTTTTCCGGAGTCGTATGGACTATGCAGGCCCAGCATGGCAACCCTGTTTGTCTAATACATACCCAGCTACGCTCATTAAAAAAGAAAGTCAGCGGCAGTGATAGAAGCAAATTTGACGCTATTCCATGGCTGCAACTCACCTGTGTGGCGTTGCAACAGATTAACCCTACCTGTCAGAACTTTTCAATAACCGCTGACTGCTTTTTTCTCTTTTCCGCACTGTCAGGTGCTTTTGTGATCATTGCTGCTTTTAGCTGGCAATCATTAGCTGATGTGTGTTTCTGATTACTTCATATTTACTGTAAATGATTTGGGACGATAATTGTATTGTAACAGCTGCTTTGTATCATTCTTTGTAGACAATTGCATGTCATATGCTGGATTCGTGCGCTTTATTAAAATAATATTACGCATTCAAATTTGCGATACCAAGGTGGAACAACGAACAATGACAACAATTGAAGACGAAAACCAATTGCAACATAAGTTTACAACTATTTATAAGAAGACCTCGCATGGGTGTTCATGCCCCTAGAAACTCTACCTTTTGGCTTGATTCACTGAATTCAATTTCAATTTTAGACACTTAAAAGTTATACTGTCAGGAAAAGTCTGATTTGTTACACTTTTTTAAAGATTCTGGTCAAAGCAAGTAACCCTGTCCTAAGCTTTATTAAACTGATCAGAAAAAGAACCATTAGATCATGTAAGAGTTGATTAAAATTGCTCTTGTAGGGCAACATCCCCTAATCAGAAAGGGTTACTGACACACAAAAGATGTTTTTTAGAAAGTGTGTCGATACAGTATCTTACATCGGGACGGTAGTGCGTCGATACATTATCTTACATCGGGACGGTAGTGCGTCGATACAGTATCTTACATCGGGACGGTAGTGCGTCGATACAGTATCTTACATCAGGACTGTAGTTTCCATTCATCTGTACTAAAGTAACAGCGTTCAAGGTTCATGATGCGCTTGTATTGATATAGGTCAGTACACAGCTACAATCATTGCCAGATATCTTCTCCAAACTGATTTTTGGTGAAGAGTTTTGGCAACGATTGTCTGAATTTCGTGTATCTGTACACGGGTGATATCCCTTGACTTGATGTTCTTTACTTGTCTCTATGACTATTAGAAGCCTGGTACAGTGTTGCCAGATGACTAAACTTGCTTGTTGTTGTATTTGGATGTTTTGAAACAGTTAGTTGGGGTCAGGAGATGGGTTATAGATGGAAACAATTAAAAAGTCAAATTTGACACATTTCGTGCATTTTGTAGTGATGATGTATCCATTTATTTGATGCTTTTTTTCTTGTATCTATGTCTATTTAAAGTCTCGTGTGGTGTTGCCTGATGACTAAACTTCCTTATTCATGCATTTGGGTGTTACTGACTGAAAGACGTTAAGATCAAGTTTGAATGTTACCTGCGACTTGATCCCTTCCAATCGTGTTTGTATGTGATTGTTTGTGTTCATAGCTGCTTTTTAATGATGGCTGTTCTTTAATATATTGATTTTATCGTTTAGATCTAATAGAGGTTATACATCGTCATCATATTGCTTGTCTGTGGACCTGGCCTGAGACTTTTTTTGAGGGAAAGAAAATCCGTGTTGATCAAACTCCCTGAATCGATGTCAGGCAAAGGACCATTGAAAATGCGTTTTGTTAACTTTCCACACCTCCCTGGGTTCATTATCATCACGCAATCTGTTTCCAATATTTAAGGCGTGGCCTGCCCTAATGACGAGCACGGTATTACTGCCCTAAAGTGGAAGAATAGCCTGGTACATTGAATTTGCTCTAAAACAGTGTGTTTCACTCACTATCTTGATGTCATTGCGCAAATGACCTGCTCAAATTTTTTGAGATTTCCAAACACGCACTGCCAAAATATCTTCACCAATTTCATTTTGGGGAAGATTTTTAGCAATGATTGTAGGTGTCAGCTGGGTGTAGGTGAGTGTTGATGAATGTAGCTGGGCATTGTTGAGTGTAGGTGGGTGCATGTTATAGTATTTACAGCATATAATAAAGATGGAGTTTACGTAACAACAGTCCGACGAAATTCTACTGATAATGTCTTGTTTGTTCCACTTTTGCTGTTTCTTCCTTTTCCCCTTCCATGTATCGTGGAAAAAATTATTTTTTGAGACTATTTCGCTACCCAAACTTCATTTTATTGTCACAGAATTCTCTGAAACGTACTCTAATCAAATTTACCATATTTTTGATCCCGGGCTCACGTGATTTGCGTAAATTTTCGATAAAGGGACGAAAATTGCAGTCACTGAAAAGTTGAAAAGATCCAAATTGTATTCCTGTAATATTGCTTTAGTAAGCAGTATGCAGAATTTAAGACGTACTTTTAATCCTTCTCTTACTGATCGCGAAATGACTGCTGTCCACGAGCTGTTGTGGTGCGCTTGAGACTGCTTCATTTAGAACTTGAATCAGCAAGACTTTAAAGCACGTTTGTTCACAAATTTCACCCAAGCCATCTAAGTTCCACTTTTTTTTAAAGCCATAAGTTGTATCTTCTCGTCACTCCCACTGCACATTAATCATGCAAAGTTTCAGTTTAAGGTTTCACGTGGTGTCTCAACCATCAATGAAAGAATACATAGGATCTGCAGGAAGCAAACCCGAGATAGAATTTGAGAGATATCGGAGATCAATTTTGTTTTCTATCAGGTCCACCCTACATGAGTCGTACCTGTAGCTCTGTCCGCCACAGAAGTAAGTATATGGAGAGATATGCTGTTCATGTGCAAGATACCTCCATTGCCCGCTAATTTTCTGCTGGAAGTAATTCACTGGCTTTACCTACGTGTTCATAGGGCAGTAGGCCGTGAGAATTTTCCAAAGGTATTGAGCGTTATTTTTTATACATTTGCAAAAACATCTTAATTACGTCAAATAAACAAATTACCTTCACAGCATCCCAAGGGCTGTCCTTTCCCATTGCTTCAGCACTCAAAAACTTGTCAATCATATACAACACGCCCGCAGAACCTGGAAGGGAACCAAACAACAAACTTAAAGATCCAACGAGATAATCCTTCCCTTCGATCCTCTGATACGCTTCTTTTGCTTTGGGTTCTTTAGGTAGCGAAATGGATGGTCGTTCCGCTAGATTGCAGTTGAATGCATTCACTGAGTAGAAGCAAAGTGCTACTGTCAGCAATGTCAACACGAACCAGGAAAAGCATCTGTCCTGGTCCATTTTTCAGAGGACTGAAATCTCGCTTTCCTGCATATGCTTTCAAAAAACAGAGGCAGCTTAATTGATTTCATGCAAGTTCATTGAGCTGGCAAGTAAACAATCTCAAGCGTCAAATGCTGCAAAGCACTGCGATCGTTTTGGACGCTGCTTTTTGAGACGTATGACCAGTTTGCAAACAGTGAACAATGTTCAGCATGGATTTTATTTTGCGACAGATCGATAAATTTGAACATCAGTGGGATGTTATGACACCTATTTTACGATGATTTCTCAGGGTTTCAGTCTTAAGGTAGTTTTCCACGTAGCGGATATTCTCACGCTTAGTTTTCCTTGCAGGCAATAATTTCACTTAAACCGAAATTTCTAAAATAAAAATCTAAAATAAAATCATTTTCTAAAATAAACCGAAAAAACTTTGATTTTTATCAAGCTTCGAATTCCGCTGAAATTGCATCATTTACTTAACATGTGCATGCTCAGTAAAATCACCAGCGTAGAAGTTGCCCTCTAACTTGTGCGGGTAAGAAAACGTTTTATTTATGAGGTCGTACGTAGTGTGTTTTTCAATACATTTTTGGACAACGTAAAAGACAAGAGTGATATGGGCTGGAGGAACAATGCTGCTTGACTCTCCAGTGTTGTTCGTAACCTGTAGAATCTCCTTCTTTCAACTACATTTTCTTACAGCGGAGTAACCATAACACAAACGCCTTTCTTGATTTATAGCGAAGCTGTCTAACTCACAGTACGAATGCTAACCAAACAATTCGAACAAATATTTCTCGACTAGTTACGCCGTATCAACCCAACACCTTCATTAATAGTAAACATACAAGAGCAGAAACAATAATATACAAGACTCACGTGCGCATACGCATTAACAAATTTATCACAGTCAGTCATGAAAACACGGGTTTAATTGTTTAATTCAAACGAAGTTAGTTGGAATTTCGGAATCGTTAATTAGTAAATTCAAGAGAAGGCTATCCTTCACCCTGCTTCTGCTAGGCTGATCGGGGCTTTCCAACTCCTGCGGGGGGTGGGCGTTAGAACACCTCCTTAATCACCTCTACAGTCATGAAAAAAAATATATTAGTAAAGACGACTTTCCATGTAGCGAAATTGTCGCGTGAAGGGAATGTTTTTTCGCTCAGAAGCGTGCGCAGTTTAAAAAGGGTGCAACGAAAATTCCATACTCTTAGGGAATGAAATCATTTAAATTTACACAACACCATCATCAGTTTTTGACTTCGTTTGCATTTGTAACACTCTAAATCGACACTTTCTCTTTGCAAAAAATATGAACTTCTATTGTTTTCCAGCAGCAGTATGTTGGACGGTCCCTCACAAAAAGGGCCTTTGTTGATTTCTTTATAGTCGGCATGGGATAGATAGCACTTTCTACTCTTTATATCCTCCACGATTGTAGCTAAGTGGAAGGTTTGAGCAATAAAAGTCTTCATAAGAGTTTATTAGGAAATTTCTACCGCGCCAGCAAAAAGATTTGTAGAAAGTCAACTGCATGAACAGAATTGGGGGTCTTGTATATTCTACCCACATTAGGAAGAAAAATCGTTGATTTCAAGTGTTGCCTCTTGCTCCGAAAACGAGAATGACATGTTTTAAACGACAACAACTTGGTTAAATTTGAAAAGGGAATTTTACTCGGTTTTAGCCAAAGAGCAGTAGGTCAACACACGAATCCAAAACGAAAAGAAAGCAATTCATGAAGCGTTGACATAATAATTATGTTTCAATCCTTCGATAATTAACTGATTATTAAGTGAATTCGGGAAATACAAGCTACTCCCATTTTCAAAAACCAACTTTTTTAAAATTAATAGATCGGAACTCGGACTCTATTTACCTCAGCACTAATCCTATTTTTCTCCTTCCTCAGATATGTCCGATCGAAGTCGTATTTTTAATACAAAGTTTCATAATTTCACATCTAGTCTCGGAATAAACGTTGTAAAACAACCAGGTGCCGACCAGTAACTCGAACTTCATGAGGCTTATTTGCACACCATTTGCAATAAAATGTATTGATCAATGAATGTATCGATCAATGAATGTATCGATCAATGAATGTATCGATCAATGAATGTATCGATCAATGAATGTATTGATCAATGAAGGTATCGATCAATG